>OX381708.1:36638243-36756192 GCA_947462335.1 Harmothoe impar
CGTCTATTAATAGTTCTAGTTATTTACAGTCGTACATTTGTCCCATGATGGACGACCTCATTCAATGCGATGCATATAGGTCCAGGGGGATTCAGCCAGTGCGCAACGCTTTGAGGTCAAAGTCGGCATAACCATTAACGGTTCTCAGAGAGATCCAGCAGCATACTTGTGTAAAAAAATCAATCCCCTCCCCGCATATAAGACTGTATCACGTATATGTAGCACAATAATTATGTAGATAGTCCTTCTATAGACTTGAGACTGCTACAGTATGCCCCTGAGGCATATCTTGTAAGTTCCATATAGACATGAGACTACTAAAGTATGCCCCTGGGGTAGACTGGTAGCCTGTCAATCAGCACAGAAGTGACAAGCCGTTTCCCTTTGTTTTAATGTAAAAAAAAATCCTATGCGACCTACCCACCCTCGACCACTGTGCCTCTACATGGGTCCTCACAATATTGACCATGTCGCCGTGTCGAATTTTAGCAAAAGGGCTGTGTCATCGTGTCAAATTTTAGATATATAAGAACATAGAGAAAATTTCCTGTGTGTCGATTTTTATGCCTAAGTTTCCTGTGTCCGTCGATTTTTAAAAGGGCCTAAAACGGCCGTGTCGCCGTGTCGCCCGTGTCGATTTTTACCCATGTAGAGGCACACCACTAGTGTGTCAGTCCCAAAGTGCTTTTTTTACCTGATCTAATGCGACGACTTTGCCAGGTTAGTAG
Organism: Harmothoe impar; assembly: GCA_947462335.1. Classification (NCBI taxonomy): domain Eukaryota; kingdom Metazoa; phylum Annelida; class Polychaeta; order Phyllodocida; family Polynoidae; genus Harmothoe; species Harmothoe impar. The sequence goes on from OX381708.1 coordinate 36,638,972, forward strand.
ATCCAAGTGTACAGCTAGATAAATAGTTCTTCATAATTTGCTTTACATGCCCCATGCACCCATGTGACTAAAAGTTGGATATCAGAGGGCAGAAGCCCCTCACTCACCTGCCCAGATTGTCGAACATGAATGCGGTATAGATTCCCCGACACTCACCTGGCATTTGCCCCTCTCACCTCCGACCAGCGGGAGCAAGCTCACGAAGGCAAAATGAGGTTCTGTTTCTTAGCCAGTCTTCACCTCTAGTCTTTGCCACCATCTTGAATTATTACATCCTCAGACTAGATGCACTTCCCCTACCTGGTAATTGCAGAAAAGAGTCCGAAGATTATTAATCAACTTGTAGTAGGCCTACAGGCTTTATAGATTATGTTGTGAATTATCTGTTTTTGCATATGGTTATGGATATCTAGGGGGCTGTCTAAATGTAAGGAGAATTATTATAGAAGAAGTAAATGAACACGCAATTGTAAATGTCCGGCCCATACTGCTAAAAAGGTATATAATGTATATCTAATGCAGGTGCGAATTGCTTATAATAATTACATCACTTTGTAATTACACTGTAAAAAAAAGGTGCTTATAGGTTTTAAACATGTTAAGGTCTAAACGTTTTGCCAAGCTAATCAAATTTTTGACCACCTGTTTAGAGATGAAACACCAAAAGTCTAAACCCCTAAACGGCTAGGCTAAACATGTTTAGAAGTTTAGGATTTAAACATATGTCTAAATTTGACGATTGGAGGGATATATGGGCTACATTCAAATTCTATCCAGGACAACAATGTATGACAGTATTATTTTGAATGGGATTTTCAGGTGCTTCAGTAAGGGGCTAACGAATATGAATCATAGCTTAATTATAGGTCTACTATACCTCAGCTTCTAACCATAATGCTTAACTATCTCTCTGAGACGAGAGTCAGACAGACACTGCTGGACTCTCACTACAGCGAAGTTCAGGCACATAACCAGGGGCAGCCATAGAGAGTCTAGTAGCATTGTCTGACTTTCTTACCAATGAGTCAGGTATTGTTGGACCCTGCTTGGAGAGAGAGTCTGTCAATAGTGGACTCACATTGGCTTGAAAGTCAAGCAATGCTGAACCCTCTTTACAGCAAACGTCAACCTGGCTTTCACAATTGGTTAGTTTTGGTGACACATGCTTGACTGTGGCATGTGAGTCAAGCTGACTCTCACTTTTTTCTCTGTGTAATCTTCGTTATTAATGATACAGACTGCATTGGGAGAGACTGAACATATTCAATTTTGCGCTTGTCATATATTTTAGTGATCGGTAAAAGGAGAACCCATATATTTAATGGTCGCAACACTCTTGCTGCATTCCCTAAGATGTTTTACTTTTCTCTATTACAGACAAATCCATGCATCAGCACCTGAACCACACACCATGGCGGCACCCGGTTGTGAATGTGACGCTGGTACACTAACATTCTTCAAAAATGGCACAGTACCCGACATTTTACGAGACGACAGAAACATAATCCTGAATTACAAAAACATTAAGCAATGTTTGGTCCTCTTCCTTCTGATATTCACCACAGTCACTTTCTCTGTAGCTTTGTTCATAAGCAGACGACTTTTCTCTCGGATGAGACACCTCTCCGTTGTGCTGCAGATGGTAGGAGGGACCGACCTGGTCGTCTTCCTAACTCTGGTAGCTACACATATATACAGTGGACTTGTGATGAGACCCAACAATGGCAAGATTTTGTTCACCTGTCAGAATGTGAACCGAAGCTCTATGATCCACCATCTTCTGTCCTGCCTCTACATCTGTGGAACTGCAGCTGTGGGACCCCTGTGCATCTTCAACAACCCCTGGAAGACCCTGTCCTGTGGTATACCGGTGTTCACCCTCTTGTTCATCCTCCCACTGCTCCTGCTCGCATTGCTGTCTGGGCCCCTTCAGCAGACGACATTTCCCATACAGACAAGTGATCCTCCGCTAAAACTCTGCTTAGAGGATTGGGCAGCACCGTCACCGTTGGTTGTTTTCATAATAGCAAATGCCATATCTATCCTTTGTATGGCTGGTTATGCTGTCATGAAGATAAGGACAGAGAGGCAAAAAACGCCAATGACAGTACGGTCCACGATTGACACCTTAAATATATCAACAATTGAAAAAACCCCAGTGGATCACAATTCATATGACGTGAACACTTCAGTATTTAAGCAGGTCGCTCTTAGTGTACAGAGGGCGGTGTTGATGAGTATACCACTGCAGGCATCCTTAGTAACAGTCTATGGGTTAAACGCTGAATGCAGAATCTGCATGGGAGCCGCATATTGTGTCTTCCTTGCTGGTTACCTCACAGTGTACAGTGTGTTTAAGCTTGTCTTCTGGCCTGCTCTTCTGTCTATGGCTCTGTCTGCCAGTAGTGAGATTTTGGAACTGTAATGTAGTTATTCAGAAATCTGTTTTAATTGTTAGAGCACTTAAGGGCTATCTTGTCCATACAAATGATAATGCGAGGTTATCACTAGAATGAAATTTCGTCTGCTCGGGTATAAGTGTGAATTAATAATAATACTAACAATCTGCCATGTCTTTCTTCAATTTTTTTTTGTGTTGCTCTGGAAACCATCCCCAAAATTACGATATACATTTTTAAAGACATTTCTTACCGCATTCTGGAAATCAGGTTTTGAGGAAAACTTGTGGACAGTCGAGGGAAAAGGGTCCTCCAAAGGTTAAACTCAATTATAAAATTGAGGTCATCAGCTTTCCAGTGATATATTTTATTAGCAGGTACCACTTTTAGTTTTTGAGAACTGGCTCCTTGAATATGTGTGGGCACTGTCCAATCTCAAATGCCGATAAGCTCTATCTCGCTTTGTTTTAGAGATATCTCTATCTAATTGACATAATTACGAAAATTCCCAAATATCCAAACTTTTTCAAACATTTGGTCACAGCTTTTAATCTTAAAATGGGATTTGCATTCCGTTTTCAGCATAGAAATCTTTGTGGGGCCTGTAATCATTAATTTCTTGAAAAATTCAATTTAGAATGAAAATTATGTTTCCATGGCAACCAACAAGTGCAAAAACACTAATTTAGGCCCAAAAACGTTCTTTTTACATTCCAAATATGGAAGGTTTTCACTTAAGTTGGAATTTTCTAAAGTGGCTTATTGTATTCTCCATCAAAAAGTAGTATAGAACAATTATTATGATATTTTGAACATTGTTGGCTATATGGAGCCCCCTGGTGGCCAAAGTTGGAACTAAAAATCCCCCGCGGAGGTCCCTTTTCCCTTGTTGATCCACACTTGTCTTTGTTGCTAATTATTTTATAAAAGACATGGTAAAGACGGACGAATATTGGCATATTTAGTATCGAATTATTAAAGCTAATACGGCCAGCAATGCAGTGGGATTGAAATAACTTACATTCTCCCCACTTTCAAAGATCAATCAATTATTAACTACTAAAATGTGAAGTTTGGTCACAAAAAGAATAAATACAATACTATGCATTTTACTCCGAGAGTAATAAAAAGCCTCCCTGGTGATGAGAAACCACATATTCTTTAATGGCCTTATCAAGAAGCAGATATCTTAAGGGGTAGATGTAACTTAATTCCCGCATACGAACATTATTGAATATAAATAAATTAACAAAAGAACTTTGCCTCAGCTATTGTGCTTACTGTAGATCCCTATGATCTGCCCATTCTATCATGAGAAAAGGTTACGGAGAGGGAATAATGAGCACTAGTCGCCAGTAGTCTGGGAAGTTATATGAACTAGATAAAGTCTGAGAGTAGTTTTGATATGAGTAGCCTTGTTATTCAATATCCTGCTTTTATAGGGATTCGAATAGAGGTTGGTAAATCCTCAGAGATCCGCTGCTCTACATTGATGCAATATTCCTATTTCAACTTTGTCCAGGAACGTTGTCAAGCACCACCTGTTTCAACATTGATGTTCTGTTGGGATTATCAGCCTTGAATCAACCATGCATTTCCAACCTTTCCCACTAGGTGGCTCCACAACCTACCTAGCATTTCTGTCTACCTGCTACATCTGTTTGTCAGCTCTTGTCTTTTCATCAATGTACAGGCCTACAATTGATCAAACTGTCAATCATTAGGCTATAATTAACAACTATGATGTATGTATTTGGCTGACAGTTATAATGAAATGACAAGGGGATGAATAGGGGATTTTGTCATGAAAATGTACAAATCGCAAGGAATATGTAACAAGGAAAATACTGCATTTATGTGGACAACATGACAATACGAGACAGTAAGGTGTACAGCTAGCTGTAAAAGACTATATTCTTATGGGGGTGCAGAGGGGTCCCCACCTAGACCATAGAAGCGGTCGCTCAGCTAGCGAGTTTGCGTGGAGCCAGGGACCAGTCTGCCAGGGACCATTACAGACCAACGTCTGTACAACCCCTGATTGGATGAAATATTTGGCGCCATTATGACGTCATATAATAAACGTATGGCCAGTGGTGCATTATGGGTAGGCTAAGAAAACTTTCATATATATATATATATATATATATATATTATGTTCATCATATGTTTATCATATGTTCGTCATATGTTCGTCTTTATGTTCATCATCTTTGCCCAAAATGTTTGTAGCTGGGAAATGTGTTTTCGCTACTCTTCAAATTTGAAGTATGTTTGTCATGTTCGTCATATGTTCGTCACATGTTCGTCACATGCTCGTTCTATGTTCGTCACGTGTTCTTCATATGTTCGTCATAATTATGTTCGTCATATGTTCGTCATCTGTTCATCATCTGTTCGTGATCTGTTCATCATCTGTTTGTCATCTATTCATCATATGTTCGTCATCTGTTCATCATCTGTTTGTCTTTATGTTCAGAAAGGAAAGGGAGGTCAGGGAATGGGGAGGGGAGGTCAGGGAATGGGCCAACTCCTCAACTCCTCCTATCCAACATCTCCTCACGTCCACTACCATCTCCTCACGTCCACTGCCAGCTTTTCATGTCTTCTACCATCTACACATGTCCTCCACCATCTCCTAATGTCCACTACCCACTCCTTTTGTCCACTGCTATCTCCTCACGTCCACTACCAACTGACAAACATATGACGAACATAATGACTGACATATGACGGACATATGACGAACATATAACCCTAAAAGAAAAATTAGTGAATAAATCTTTTTCTGAAAAAAAAGTTTGACAACGTGACAAACATACGATGTACAAGTAGGATGACGAACATATGACGAACATATGATGGACATCTGACGAACACATGATGAACATATGACCCTAAAAGAAAGATAAGTGAAAAAAACTTTTTCTGAAAAAAAAATCTTTGAAAAAAGGCAAAAGGATTTCTGACTTGAAATGATGAACATTTGACGAACACATGACGAACATATGTCCCTAAAAGAAAGATTAGCGAAAACAACGTGAAAAAAGATTTCTGACTTGAAATGGCAAACGTAGTGATGGACGTATGGCGGACATATAACGAACATAAGGGGGTATATGGATGAAATAATGATTAGTTGAAAAATAAATGTTAACTCATAATTATGAACTCAAGGATTATGATTCCGCATTATGCATGCTGGGGCCATGTATCCTGGGGCCATGTGTCATTGGGGCTAAGTATCCTTGGCGCTATGTCCATGGGGCTATGTGTCATTGGGGCTCAGTATCCTTGGGGCTATGTCCATGGAGCTATGTGTCCTGGGGCTATGTGTGTGGACTATCAACCGACACCTTGTCGCTCAGGATTCTCACCAGACGGCACCACTACAATAACTGCCTCATCGAGAGCTGCTGTACAATGTCACAGGTGGATCTAGGAGAGGGGAGGAGGAGGGGGGGGGGGGTGGCGTCTCCTGAGTGGATACGAGGTGTCACAGTACAAATTTGCCCCTAGAATGTTGTAAATAGTGCCAATGAAAAACGGTACTACGGTGCATGATTATAATCAGTGGTAGCTAGAAGGCCTTAAATTTTTCACAGAATCATAATCTGCGGCCCACATTGTTTCCAAAGACCTTGGTAAAAGATATATAAAAAGCTGGTTGTTGCCATAGTAACCCTGGGTGGTGCTTGGAGGGGTCAATGGTCAAGGTCAACGGTCGCTGGGGACCTGTAAAATTTCTCCAGTTTGGGTAAGTCAGTTTTCATGGCGACTAGCGCAAAATCGGAACACACTTTTTTATGCCGGATGCAAATAAAAAAAAGCAGATATGTGTTACCGTAAAACCTCGCGTATTGGCCGCGGCTTGTACGCGAATCAGATCGCTAGTGCGGCTTATAGGATCGCCACAGAGTCAAGGTGCGGCTAATACGCGAGTTTTTGCTACTATAGTACAGTATAAAAGTCGCCATAATCAGATCACTGGTGCGGCTTATAGGATCGGCCCAAAGTCGGGGTGCGGCTTATACGCGAGTTAGGCTTATACGCGAGGTTTTACGGTAAGCTTTAATTTAAGGGGTCATTCATTACTGCACACTCCAAAGAACCCAGTCCTTTGCCCATCTGAAGGAGAAAAATAGGTCAGAACCAGAAATGTTGTCGGCTATTTGTACCGTCCCAGTCAGCATTGGTTACTGGGGCCCATACGGGTCTAAAGGTGGGCCATTAGGTGGGACCCACGTCCCTTAGTCCATATGGGGCCCACCACATTTTTGTCCTGGGCTAATTGCTGGGACCATGATGGGCTTGCCCAGATTAAAATTGAGCGTATCCACATGGGCTTAGGGCAGGGCCCATATGGGCTTTTTTTTCTGGGGGGGGGGGGGGGGGTTGGGGGAGGGGGGGGTCATATAGGGTTGTAATCTCTACTGTAGTTTTTTTGCTATTTTTTGATATCCCGATGTTATAGCCCATGTCCTCCTGGAAGGAATCTCTTCCTCTATCATTTAGAAGGTAGAGAAAAGCATCCTTTAGCTGACTTACTTTTGGGCTGGACAATTCTTAACATGTGTGATGCAGCCAGCAGGCAGGCAGCCTGTGTGTGAGAGCTCAGTCAGTGGCGGGATTATATGTTGTTATTACATTCAGGTAACAGGTGTTTGTATCAGGGTGCTGCTTGTTTCCATGTTCATGTTCAGAATGGGGTTATAAAGCATGGCATTCCAAGAATCTATTATGAAATCTGTTATATTCCCAACCATTCTGGAATTATTGAGAAACCATAAACTTTTGTAATCCAATTATAAAAAGCTCTGTGGAACATTAATGTGGGATCACTTTCAACGATGACATCTAGTGGTTTGTTCAAAAACATGACTTGCCCACTTGACCCAGGTCCAGCCCAGATGAATCCCATCCATGAGAGGGAATGGGATTTGAAAAGTAGCCATGAAAGTTCAGTTGATGGCCTGAGCCCAGAAAATTAGATGGCGGGCTAACCCAAATGGGACCCACCTTACAGTACATTCAAAGCCCATATAACGCCCACTGTTCCTTTAACCCACTTTGCCCAAGTCCATCCCAAGTGAAACCCATCCTGATATAACAACATTGCAACTTTACTTAAAAATGTAAATTTCAAGGAATTACTTCTAACGGACACAAATTAAAGTATTCCAGATGTAGTTAAATGATTATATTTGAAGTTTGGTCTGTGGGCTGAGCCCAGCTGGGGCCCACCTAGTAGCCCAGGTTTACTCCCATAGAAATCCCAAGGAAGTCTAGCCCACATTAACTAGATCCAGCCCGTGCAAAACCCACTTTGGTGCAAAGCCATGAAAGTGGTACTTTAATTTATAATTTCTAAGAACAACTCAAGATGAGTATGTTTCAAAGTATGTACAACATATTTTAGGAAAAAATTGTTGGTGGGCTTGGCCCATCTGGAATCTTACTGGTAGCCCTAGACAAAAATGAGGAAAACCCAAATATGGGCAAACCCAGCAGGCCCAAGTAAAACACAAATGGGCCCCACAGACCAATGTTATCTGGGGTGATACCACGACAGTCATAATGTTTGGCTCACTGTCCTGCCCTTTTGCGTACAGTAGCAATTAAGCCTGGGCTTTTTATTTCCATTGAAAACAGGTGATTCTTTTTTGCCCATCCCCACACTTATTGTTAAAGTAAATTACCACATTATAAGAAGCGGGGCTATAGTTATGCTGGCTACACCGGCTCCTTATAAACCACAATGTTCACTACCCCCACCCCTTTTCCCTTCTAACAAATAAACTGGCATTACCACAAGAGTGTACATGTCATGTTCTAATCATTATTCTAGTCTACTAACGGCTAAAGTGTAATTGGTGACAGTGAAGCGTTCTACATCTCTTAAGGGTGTTAATTTCAACAACCAAAAGTGGTCACCTGTTCCTTGTCGCGGAGCGTCCGAGACGGGTGCCCTTACCCTAGTAAATTAGTAATTGATAGCTGCCCAAAAACAGTCTCTACTAGAATAGATTTCTGCTAGAAATTTCACTTATCAGTACTCAATAAAAATGCCCTTAGTACCCTATATATTGTACCTCATGCATGGACCATCGTACTTGTTCAAATGTACACTGTAAAAAAAATGTCGTCCAAATGACGTTGAATCACCGGCAACTTTTGGGACATAACTTTCACCGTTTTTTTAACGGTGACGGTCACCGTTAATTTTACGCAGAATCACTGTTCATTTTACACAGAATCACTGTTCATTTTACGTTGAATCACCATTAATTTTACGTTAAATCAGCATTTATAGATTCACAGTATTCAAATATACAGAGAATATTCGATTATTATGGTGACTTTAGTTACTGTAGCATACATCTAAAAACTTACGGATAAGCCATACTTTGACTTTGTCCTTATCCTATACGCACCACTGACTATCTGACTTGCATACTAGCCCTGGCCTATACAAGAGGTTTTACTCTATAGGATTGATACAAGGCAGAGTTTCCAGAGGTGAGGATATATGCATAGTATATTACCACAAAATAGGTGTATAGTTCCAGACAGCTACTTTCTTCTGGATATTATCAAGTGATCATGGTATTTTGTCAAACCTATCACAAGATTGAATTGTAATTTTACGCAGAATCACTGTTCATTTTACACAGAATCACTGTTCATTTTACGTTGAATCACCATTAATTTTACGTTAAATCAGCATTTATAGATTCACAGTATTCAAATATACAGAGAATATTCGATTATTATGGTGACTTTAGTTACTGTAGCATACATCTAAAAACTTACGGATAAGCCATACTTTGACTTTGTCCTTATCCTATACGCACCACTGACTATCTGACTTGCATACTAGCCCTGGCCTATACAAGAGGTTTTACTCTATAGGATTGATACAAGGCAGAGTTTCCAGAGGTGAGGATATATGCATAGTATATTACCACAAAATAGGTGTATAGATCCAGACAGCTACTTTCTTCTGGATATTATCAAGTGATCATGGTATTTTGTCAAACCTATCACAAGATTGAATTGTTAAATTGTCAAACATAAAGATTAATTGGAAATTACCATTATTTCAACATGTATACTCCACTTCAAGGGCTCACGCTCTCCAGAAAAATCTTCTTACAAACCAGGCCACCTATCTATGGCAAGATCCACTATATGTGGCTCCCTCTGGGATTTGACATTAGAAGATGAATTTACGTTGAAACGTTGTAATCCAAACCAGGTTAGCATTTAACAAGGTTCCACTGTGAAATGGCTGATATTTACGGTGCTTCATTGTATTCCAAATAACGGTGAATCAGCGTTAAATTTTACAGAGTGAATCTGTAAAAAGTACATATATTTTTTACAGTGTATACATGTATGATTATGGGATGTGCCATGCTTGACCTAGGTTTCCACATGACTACAGGGATGTACATGCCATGCTTGACCTAGGTTTCCATATGACTACAGGGGGGTGTTCCTACATGATTGGATTTTGGATGGTACTATCAAGTCTGGCTAATGCAGATGTGCGAAGGCCAAATAGGTCAACATACTTTGTGTTTCTAAACCTGCATTTGCAAATTCTACTCTTGTGAATTTTGGATTTGGTCTCAGTATCCCATGCGGATACCACCCCAGACAATGTTTCCTAATTTGCCCTTCGCAAATCCAATGGCAATACATATATACGCACTTTGTGACTAACTGAAATCAGTGCCTTGACAAAGGCATAACCCCCGTCTTTAAAAGCATATCCTCAGGAGTCTTACTATTCCATAACTCTACTGGTGACTATAGATGGTGACACAATCTCTACCAATAGACTTTCCTTCTTTCTTTCTTTCTTGTACTTTTTTTTAGACTTATAACACAACTAAAACTGAACACATTTATAATGTTTAAGACTATACTGTGATTGTATCCGATCCCGTCTCACCAACTGTGCTGCACCAAGGAGGCTTGTATGCCACTCTCAGGGCTGTACGCAACGCTCATGCCTTGTACCCTACACTCAGGCCTTGTACGCCACCCTCAGGCCTTGTGCGCCACTCTCAGGCCTTGTGCGCCACTCTCAGGCCTTGTGCGCCACGCTCAGGCCTTGTGCGCCACGCTCGGGCCTTGTACGCCACGCTCGGGCCTTGTACGCCACGCTCGGGCCTTGTGCGCCACGCTCGGGCCTCGTGCGCCACGCTCAGGCCTCGTGCGCCACGCTCAGGCCTCGTGCGCCACGCTCAGGCCTCGTGCGCCAAGCTCAGGCCTTGTGCGCCACGCTCAGGCCTTGTGCGCCACGCTCAGGCCTTGTGCGCCACGCTCAGGCCTTGTGCGCCACTCTCAGGCTTGGCAGCGGTGTACCAGCTCCTTTTGTCACTCGTACGCTGTCTGGGGCGTCTATATAGTTAAGAGATAGGGATGTAATATGCTTTGTTGTCCTAGGTATAATAATTGGCATCACCCGTATCCTTCTGTGGAATTGGAGGAGCAGAAACAGTTTATGCCAAATCCGTATTATAGGTAATGACGTCCGTATTTTGTGGAGAAGCAGCACCCAATGCGATTACAAATCTACTATACTTTTTTTGTGAAACACGAACTAGGATGGCATTCGCAAATCCACCTGTGGGAACAGCCCCCTGCAATGGGGAGAACCTAAACTAGGGGTGGAGCATTGAAACGGGTGCCACATTCAGAATACAGGTGAATACAGATAGGCCTACATGTGAATATACAGAGCGTGACAGAGCACCGTATCACTAACACTTACGCGTACAGAAAAACGACGGTCTTTGGCAGGATACCAGGTAGGCATATACCCTTCCCTCAAATTTAGGATTTAACTAAGGCTTAGGGAGTGCCCCCCCCCCCCACCCGTGATACCCTTCTATATTTAGTAACGCAATGCTTCGTCTACACTTTCTTCTATACACTTGGATATTCATTGTAGGTCCGGGCCCGAGCAGGTAAGAAGTAGTTGTCATCAGAACGAGTACGGAGGGAAGTACATACATAGACAAATGACAACGCCCATTGATACCGCCTCTGTTGTATTTCACAAGTGGGGGGCTGGGGCAGTATCCCACGAGGCCCTAGGCTGAGAGGGATGCGCCTCAGCCCCCACGAGTGAAATACATCAGAGACGGAAATAATGTAGTTGGCATTTGTGTTTATTTTTTATTTGAAGCCGTTTAATTAATGAAGGAAAAACAACCTTTTCTTAGCCCATTGAATATGACAACATTGTATTCAATGGGGGGGGGGGGGCATTGAATATGGCACTTCCTATAGTTAAGCATAGTAAATCTTGTATTAAAAAAAAGGAGTATACTTACTCTTTGACATCTGCTTACATTGTTGATTGGAGGCAACTTATGTTTTAATATGTTAGCATGGACATCTATGTTGGAGTACTCATTAACTAAGAGCACATTCTATATGCTAAGTTACTGCAATTATTTCATCTTAAACAGAGACATCGCCTTCGGAAGACAGTATAATAGTTTAAAGCGGCATTCTCACCAAGCATCCACGTGTACATGTAATTCCTCTATATTACTGTTATAGTCAAATAACGACGTGGCATGTCAGCAGTAAGCGTGAAGCTTTAACATTATATTTCAATTTCAGGTGTGGACTACGTCACGTGCATTGGCTCCATTGATAATAAAACAACGTTTGGCCATTTATTATAGCACCACCCTGTTCACGAGAGAACAGGGAGCTCATAACATGTAGACGTATCGTAGGTTTGTATCACGGCAACCAATACACGTATAAGGGCCTACGTCAAAGTTTGCTAAACATCTCTACTATCAACATCTACCAGTAGGCCTACATGCACCTCAAGGGAGTGCGGGTGGATGTATTGGGCGTGCAGAGGGGTCCCCACCTGAGGTCGGAAAGTCGCCGAAAATAAGGGGTCCAGGTCGAAAAGTCACTTTTTTTGGACCTCTAAATCTAAAGTAAATTTTATCTAAAAGTCGCCAGGTCGCTTATATTATTGCCTTACGTCGGAAGTCGCCTCCAAAACAGCCCAGGTCGCCAGGTCGTTTTTGACCCATCTGGAGCCACTGTATTAGCATTTAAAAGAGAGTAACATGAATACCCAATTACGTATGTTATATTGAGTCAGCATGACGAAACAATCTATAGGAATCTGGTTAGTTAGAATAGCCTTGGTAATATCAGTGTCGGCAATATTACATATCTGGTTTAACCGGATGCCGTGCGTTGATCTGCTACAGGGTTCACATATCCTGAATGCCCAACAGAAAGCATCCAACTTGAACAGGAAGAACAACATTGCTCGAAAGAACGTTTCCATCAATGTTCCCCAAAGGGATATCAACGAATATAACGGTTCAATCATAATTCAAAACTTCACAACGCGGACCTGCGTCCACAACGGTTCTATTCGGACATGGGTAAGAGGCAATTACAAGGTGAGACCCGGCATTGCTACAGTAGCCAACCTGCCTATAGAAACTGACGTAGAAAGGAAAGATCTGTTCATGAATATTTTTGATAAGAAGATCTGGATGTATCGAAGCACTTTCAGGGAGCCAGGATTTGAAGACGTCCAGTCATCGGGCAGGGGTTCTACACATAAAGGTTCCGAGCGGGCGGCGGAAATTTTAGATGATGTAATCAAACGAGTTAAAATGGAGTTGGGAAAAGATGTCATCCGGATGTTGGACATTCCTTGCGGCGATATGGTGTGGATGAGCACGTTTCTCAAGGCACGATCCGACATTGAGTACGTCGGGATGGACATCGTGCCGATTCTCATCGAGAAACATCGACGTCGTTACATCAACATGAGTGGCTGGTCATTCCTAGAGCATGACATAGTCAAGTCAGAGATCGACGGATGGTTTGACCTCATCTTGGCACGTCATATGACGATGGTCTTTCAGACGGCAGAAACAATACAGGTGTTGAATCACTTAAGTTCTGCTGGAAGTTACTTGCTGCTATCAGATATGCCAGGAGTCCGGAGGAACCTTGAAATAAACACAACGAAGAGACATCGCTGGGTAGATCAAAACTTCTCCTTGTATCCGTTCATGCTTACCCCACCGCTCTGCTTGTCTCCGGAGATCTCCCGGACATGGCTTTCCCTCTATAAGCTGCCGTTATTTCAGTTCATGGAATGCCAGCCTGTGCAATATAAATATGGCTCCTACAAACTTCGTACGTGTGTACCTTAGGTCTACGGAACAACACTGTTATTGGCCCTTCATTGAAGCATGACAACATACTCCACATCTTACAGTGAGAGCAGATAGCAAAGATTTGTGAAGAATGTGATAAACTGCCGCCATAACAAGAAAGGGTTATCGACATCGAATTGCGTTTCTCTACAAAGCAATGCATGCAGTATCTATATCATAACAATTATAAACGTATTCTTCCAAACTTCCTTCAGGAATTTAACGATTGTCAGTCTTGGGGACATGTCGATTTATAATTAATTCAATAATTCAAATCCAGTGTGTAGTATGCTAGCTGTTTGTTGAAACCTGATTAATTTGATTTTGTCTTCACATGAACATGTCTCAAGGAAGGTGTCATATCTGATTTATGTACACAAAGGGATGTTTACTGTGTGAGTTCACATGAGGGAATATTGTAACGGTCATATACCATACCACATATGAGTAGAACTTATGTGTAAATAGAGCGTATGATAGTCAGGACAAAATTAAAAGAAAGTGTATACCATCAGTAAGTTGATGTTGTGGTTACGTCACAGAACGCATAGATACATGTACTCTGATCATTTATAATAGGAAATGAATTTTCTCTGAAAAAAGAACAGTGGAAACATGAGTATGTGCACTTTGAATTAAAGAAAATAATGTGAATGATAACACCAAGATATGTTCATATTAAAGTACTATTTTAGAATTTTAGATAATCTTGAGTAGATACAGGTTCAACACCTCGGTGGCCTCAGCATGTGACCAATGCATTGCGTCCCAATCGGGCTAAGTTCCTAACCTCACAACCTAAGACAATTGGATAGTTATTAGGTGATTGGGATTGAGTAAGATACCATCTGGCAGACTTGTCTGTGGGCATTATTCTGAGTGCAGGGGCTGATAACAGATTTACTCAAAATACCCGCAAAGTACACTCCTCTGAAGTCATGATGGCAGCCCCCATAGCTTTTAGGATCTCCCCCGTATAAAAAATAAATAATATGCACTAGCTACTCTAGGTGATCTATTGATTAATACAATACTAATCTTGACCGCAGATGTTTATAAATGGGAGGTTAAAGATTATTTGGAATATTATTATTGTTATTGATTCTACACATGCACAATATATGCTCTCAGATGTTGCTTGATGATGAGACGAGGAATAATAAAATTATCTTTAAAAGATACTTTGTTGTACAGAAAGATTCACAAGTCTCCACGAAAAAACACGTCTAGATCAGAAAGGTGACACGTACGCTCTGGGTGACCACATATGACCACCCAGTCAGCACCAGAGTACTCTCCCACGCCCCCATCATCATAATCTGTTATTTCTACGGGGATTATATGACAGATAAACATGGGCCTTATTTCTACCAAAAGATACAATTTGTCAAAATAATCATGTTCATTGACACAATCTGACATCACGTGATGCGATCCCCCGACGCAGTCTGCACATGGAATGGGGCGGTACATATATGTGAAACGACATCAGTATGAAACAATAAATAGAAAACAAATGGCAGGTCTTTTATTGGTTAAATTGAAGTGTGTGGGTAGGCTAGATTAGTACAAACATACTATGTACACATGTCTTTGTGTGGAGATTGAGTGGGATGTGATCCTGATCAAGTAGGCCCTACAGCCTTATGTTAACCTATAGGAGGGGATTTACCTCAGTCATGACCACAATGTCCCATTAGGGGGTAGCCCGCCTGTGGAATAACTGCTAAAGTGGTTTATTACATCAATATATTGAGGATCGTTTATACTCGTATTACTTTGTACATTTTGTATTGAAAAGTCTAAACTCATTCAGTTAGGGCATTATCGGCTGATACGTCCACAAACTTATACTACAAAATACTACATTGGGCCTGTTTGTTGAGGGTGTTTCAGCCAACAATGCATACAAATAAGCTAATGGGTTATGGCCCTTAGATTTAATATGATCAAATATGGAAGCAGTGCAATATGGTCCTATGAAAGAAAATATACCAATCTTTAAGCATGTGATTGGGTGATAGCATTCATACTAATTTAGATCGCCACAATATGTCTTTAGCATTCAAATTTCATCATTTACCAAAAGGTTTAGAATTTTTACATTGAGTCAGCCAAAATGTACCATCTGACAGCTAACAAAGTTCTGTGGAATAAACCAGCTATTCCGAATGTTTCACTGGAGGCTTGACTGGCAAATAAATTGAAGCATGCATGTATCATGCATGTTACGACTAGCAGTAGAGAAGAAAACGATTTATTAGATGTGGAATGATCAAGACAAACTCAGTGCTGTACCTCAGAGCTAAATGTATGTCGTAGAAATGTAGTATTAAAGAATAGTAGAAGGTTCTTTTGAAGTATACCATGTTCTCTGCCCCCTCACCATTATCTCCCTCTCCTTTTGCTCCCGCCCTATTATCTTATACATTTTGTACCCTGTAGCAGAAGAATGGTATTCTGGGGGAGGGGGTTCGGCAAGAACGGAAGGATCTACGGGTAGATCCCCACTACAAATATACCTGGGTGGCTACCATTTAAACAAAAGCTTTATCCAGATCCACGGGTAATCATACACAGGTGAGGTATTTAACCTCATACTCTAGGATTAACAGCGATTAATATGTTGATGTCGGCGACGTCAACAGTGGGTGTCCAGATAAGGCCAAAGGTGCAATGAATAATTGTTTTAAGTATCTAATGCATTACACTTTGTAAAGCGTGTATTCCACCAACGGGGTCGGCCGAAAGTTTGTCATCCGATGGATTGCTATAATGTTAAATGTTTGGACGATTCTCGTTCGACGGACGGATTCCGTCAGTGGAATCCACTGCATTTCAACTATTGAAATAACCCACAAAACAGACGAACCTCGTGGACATTTATTTCATATGAAAACTCGTGGACATTCATTTCATACCCACATTAAAGCAACAAGAAGACACATATTTATAATTGAGGGTTTCTATTGGTAATCCTGTTGTCATTTGCACACTGATAACTGAGGTACCGTAACGTTTATGTATACATATACCAGTTATAGTCACATACATATGTGATAAGCTAATTAAAGAGAGCAAACAGGAAAAACGATTGCCTGAAAAGTGACGTAATATAATATGGGCGTGTCTCTGGGCACCCTTGGCTAGCCCATACCTGGGTATTTACTGGTATTTGTCAGGGCTTCCAGATGGGGCCCATGTGGGCTCAGCCCAGAATATTAACATGCCATGTTTGCACAGCAAATCCTTCAATTCTTGGTCATTTCTGAAAATGTTCAATTAATTTACATTTTGAATTGACATTATATGCGTTTTTGCAAAAGTGGGTTTCACCTGGGTTGGAAATGGGCCAACTGGGCAATGGTATCCCTGGGTTTCCCATGGGCTCAGCATGGGCAGCCAGGTAGGGCCAGGTGGGCTGAGCCCATGTACTGAACTTAGTTTTTAATGGATTTCCTTGCATTGCAGATATTCTAATTTATCCTCGCTTGTCTTCTAGAAAACGCAAGTTCAAATGAATTTTCTTATGCTATGTTGTCTACCTGGGTTTCACCAGGGCTAGAGCTGGGCTAAGTGGGCTGAGGTCTGCATGGGTTTCCATGGGCTTGGTATGGACTGCCAGGTGGGCCCCATGTGGGCCAGCCCACCAACTTCACTTTCTGGGCTAATACTACCAACACAACTTTCATGATCATGTTTCAAAGGCCTTTTCCTAAAAGAGTGGGGTTCATCTGGGCTAGCCGTGGGCTAAGTGGGCAAGCATTGTTCCTGAGCTTACCACTTGATTTCATCATTGAGAGTACATAGGATTTGATATCCTATAGATATTTTCTTGTCTTTTTTACAATGAGCCATAAATTCACAATTCCTTTAAAACCATTGAAATGAAATTGTCTACACAATTTTGCATATGAGTAGAGAAACAAGGAACATTCTGATAGTGACACCTTTCCCCCGAATATGATCATAGTACATAAGCCCAGGACTCCCTCAGGTATCACTATCATATTTATAAGAACTCTGACTGTGTCACCCAATGTGATCAGAGTTGTATTTATTCAAAGGATGCATTTTGCTTTTCCTCCATAAATAAAGGGAAGAGGTGACATTAAATGCACATGAATCAATTGATCCACTGGAATACTTGTTGGTAACTACTCTTAACATATGGTCATCAACTACATAACGACTAAACTTATAGCTAAAAAAAGAATTGTTTCCGTCCCCCCAGCCCCCACCCCCAATTACATGTTCCCCAACTGAAGTAGCCCACCTGGGTCCCACTTAGATCTGAACAGGGCCAGCCCATTTCAAACCTGGGCAACCCTTCTGGGCCCCACCTGATAGCCCCGGTCAAAACGAAGCGGGCCCCACATGGGCAGCCCATATGGGCCCCATAAGGCAGCCCATCTGTGAACCACCTAGGGCCCACTAGGGTGTGTTGGCTGGGTAGGGAAAAGTACTGTATATCAATATCCAAATTATGTTATATGCTCTGTAATTCTGGCATTTAACTCGCATCCGGAGTATAACCCCGGACCCCCAACACAGTACCCAGTAGACAGAAAACGCTATGCAACGTTATATAACGTTTCTCTATGACTCCCTGTCAAGGCAAAGCGTTCTATAACATTTAAAACGTTATTTTGGCGTGAAGTAACGTATTTTTGTCAGCTGTAATTGTTAGATGTGTGGTGTCAAATTAAAGATGTGTATGATTCACGTACAACCCGTGGGTTGTGCGCGAGAATTAATGGATATACGCACAGTGTGTGCGTATATTTACATTTAAAATCACGAATCGAAGGAAACAAACACTGATATGCCACAGCTCTGTAACTGGCCTTACGCTAGTGATCTCTCTGGCAGGCCCGGATAACGCGGTTAATCCTAACGACGCCTAGCTTTTAGCACTAGGTTGATTATCCTCTTCTCTGTTACTGTAATCCCGTTTTTCTTCTCAGCGTGGTCCCTTTTAGCTATTAAACTTCCAAACCCATAGATCCCACCCCCTCAGTGCATACACAAACACATATTTCCATTTATCAGCCATAGTGTTAGAATCGGTTCCAGAGACTGACTCGTGAACACGGATCCATTGCTCAGTATATATATCTTGAGCGTCTAAAGGCCAAATAGAATTTACCGAAAAGAAAGCGCTGTGGAATTTTGTGCTTTGAACTTGGACGCTACTCGTACACTCTGGGAGGAGGTTCCTGGGTTATTCTCGGCAGGTGTGACATGTGAGACATTCAGCACGTCACCCTATATAGCCGCCTTGTGTCAATATTATAGAGGCTTTACACTGACCACTGACCGGGCGGCTAAATGTAACAATGCCACCACTGTCGAGTGTTGACTTTGGCTTGGCAGCCGGTGGTCAGTTGATCTAAGGATTTTGTGGACGTTTGTGTTCCTATTCCCAAAGTTGACATTTATTCTCTATAGCACACCACCCCCACCCGAACCCCTACCCCAACCTGGGGCGGGTAGCTGTGTATATACATATCACTGTGTGGAAGGACATCCCCTTTCTGCATGGACAGGGCATCCAAGATGGTGGAGTTGTTATTATTGTTCCAACATCTCTAGAAGGTAAGATTGCCTTATTTCTAGTCCTACAGACTAGTGAGAAATAGGGACTTTTTAATTCCATGGTGGTGCCCCGTAACACACTGCCACTGATGACCATAATACATTACCAGTGCATGAACATGATGCCCCTTACGACAAGGTAGCCCCATATAATTTCAGGGTACCTAGTAGCAGAAGTGCAGAAACGTATATATGCCTAAAACTCACTAAATACGCCAGCTAGCAAGGATAGATTGGGCCAGTGTACTGATGTTGGGCCAACTTTTATATGTCAGTCCAACAGAATATCGCCATGACGTCGCAAAGAAATGACATTGGGCCAACATTGGGTCAACATTAAAATCTGAAGTTGTACCAACATCTAGCCAACGTCTAGCCAACTATATTAAGAGCATAAAAAGTTACATTGTTTCAACAAATATAATTTTATGCTGACGTTGACCAAATGTCTATGTGCATGTATCAATATTAATCCAAATAATATTATCAGATATTTATTCAAGATGAACTTAGCTAAAGACATGCCCAAGAAGTGATACAAGGCCATCTAATCATTTGGACCTTATTTACCTACCATTACCAACATAAGGATATCCTTATAGCCCCTGAGCGGCATGACAAAAATGTGTTACGGGGCATCACAACAAATGCTATATGAGATGTGGTCATGGCATCACTCGTCAATTCTATGATGCCCAATACTGTAAATAAGGCCTCCTATTCCAGTGCAATTACTATTCAGATTGTTTGTATTGATATTCTAGCCATACCCACCGAACTGTGCAACCTGTCAACACCCAGAACACCCTCAAAGCCAACCAAGACCTCCATTCAACTTGCCATCCGCCATCTTGGATGCCCTGTGCACGCAGAGTGGGATCTCCTTCCACACAGTGTATATGGCGACAGCATTGACTGAGGCTCCTCTAGCAGGGGTGCTGCCAGGAGGGGGACGGCGGCGGGTGGTACTATTGGGGGTGGTGGAACCCAAGGCAGCAGCAAGTGTAGCAGGACATGGTGAAGGGGAGGCACACGGGTGTTGTGGGGGCTGTGGGGGTTGTGCAGATAGTACAGCTGATAAGAAGGACGATAAAGTAGCAGCAGTAGCAGCAGCCGAAGCAGACGACAACGGCGTCGACGACGTCGCCCCGGCGCACTACGCGGCAGAGCTTCAGGCGAGGCGGTTGTACACTGCGCTCGGACAGACAACAGACAACGAGCGTGACGCATATCGCCGCAACAAGACGGAACAGACTCGCCTGGAGATGGCACTGGACCACATCGGGATCCAGCGGAGCGTCGCCTCCAAGAACCTGCAGGGAGACATGAGGGTGATGAAGGTGCGCAGTTCACGCATCGGCGACCGCGCGATGCTCACGCGGGAAGGCGCGTCGCCGGCTTGCCGCGCGGTCAGCACCAGCTACCCGCGCTACCCGTACGGCGGTCACGCCGACAACCCGGATGTACTACCCACCATCGGCGCGTCTTCCAGCGGGCGACTTCCGGCGATGATGACGGCACCAGGGGCGGGTGGGCGGCGGAGTGGCGCTCACTCCATCACCTTTGTCTCGGAGGTGCACCCCCGACCAGCCGTGGACCATGCCGCAGAACCAGCTACTTCCGGTCCACAACGCTCGGTGCTGGGTCCGATGACGGCGAACCGCGGTATCCGGAGTAACGCCACTCGGTATGTGGACACGAGCACACCCATACCCTATGGTGGTAGAACACAAGAGCTGTCTGGCAGTGCTCAGGTGTGGAGCTCGGCGCGAGCTGCTCGTGGAGGAGGAGCCGCCCAGCACGCCGAGCAGCTCCATCAGCGCACCCAGGAGGCGTACCAGCCGGCGGACATGGGGGGCCGCGCCCGCCCCTCCATGGTGCAGCTTCACAAGCAGCAGAAGGCGGCGTCGGCAAAGGCCGGCATCAAACAACGGCCGCTGGTAGCCATCGTGTCCTCATCACTGATCGCTGCCAGTCGTCTCACCAACAGCACCAAGCACCGAGCTGCAGCCACGCGCAGTCTGGACGCTGACATTGACGCTGTGCTCAATAGCCGACTAGAGGGGGCTGGTGGTGGTGGTGCAGGTGGTTGCCGAGGCTTCCAGGGGGTCGGGCTGCGGCAGCCAGCCAACTTCAGCTCCAACTACCGGCCCAGCGTGGAGCTGGATGACGAGGAGCAGTTAGGGGTTGACGGCGAGCTGCTCGGGTTGGTAGATGAGGGCGTGGAGGAGGAGGCCTTCCTGGATGATAGAGCAGGCAGAGTGGAGGCTCTGCGCTCCCTCACCTCCTTCTCCACCCGGTTACCCATAGACAGAGTGGCTACACCCTCCTCCAATACATTCAGGGGTGAAATGGGCCGAAGAGGCCATGCTACTGCTTTCTCTGCCAAGTCAGCCCCTCAGGCCTCCATACCCCTGCAACGTGAGTTGCTCGCATCCAGTGGACGACGAGAGGCTCATCGTGAGGGGATGCCTGGAAGGCCCTTCAGGTTGGAGCAAGCATTGCGGCGGGAAGTGACCCAGATGAAAGGGTTCGAGGATCGGCTTGCGCTCTTTTATGACAAATTGAAGGGCCCACACACAGCAGCTGGTAAGCGAGGAGGGAGCAAATCAAACCACTGGGACCTAAGGGGGTTGGACGAAAAGCTCATGCTATACTAGTTGCTACACTGTGAGTTCATCCTCAGAGGAATACCACACATTTTATCATATTCATCACAGTTTGAAAGATCAAAGTCGGGGATTTTAATGTCTCAATTTCACCTTGTGTCGGACAGTTGGGTTTCTAAGGATTTTTCCAAGTACTAGTGACCGATCTGCATTACTAGTATTGTAGGCATAACCGCATTTATAAAGTGTTATGATACTGTTGAAATGTATTCATCATATTACATACAATCAAAAATGCCTTTGCCACCATTAATATGTGGCCCAATAGCTACTCCACGACACTCCTGGGAAGACCAAGACTGATTCTTTATGTCTGAATGAAAATATCCCTTATTCTATGTAATTATCTTTGTGAAAAGTGTAATCAGATTTTAGGAGTTCAAAAAGATGAATTTCACCTGAAGTCGGACATCTGATAAAATATTTCACCTGAAGTTGAACACCTTCTTTTTGCCCTGTTTTCTTTTGTAAATGTGGAAGAAAGGTTACTTCTCTGATTTTAGGAATGCTCATATTTATGTGTGATTAAAGTCTATCACACTTATTTTGCGGTTGTATTACTATAAAACATTCACAGGTAGGGTTGACCACTGGCTATGATCGATCGCTTTGTATAGATCCTCGATGAGTATTTGACACATTAAATTACCAATACTTCTCTAACAGTAAGTATATTAAACAGTCCTGGGAATACGACAAACATTAGAGAATCCCTTTTCTATTAGAATTACCATAATTTTGCTTATAATGCCTTTTTTCCTGACAATTCTCACGTATTTCCTTGCCAAACCCACTTTAAAAAACATCTATCTTTCTGCCTGGGTGTAGAAAGAACAACATGACTTAGCAGGACGGCAGCATGACTTAGGACGGCAGCACCATGTCTGACATTGGGTACAATGAAATAATACATTATCTGCGTGAGCCCATCATCATAAAACAGGCTTACTTCATATAACATAATTGGGTACAGGTGACCGTGACTTTGGCTTTTCAGAATGCTTTTTACCTTGGTGGTTAGGAGACCACTTCAATGTCTACGCGGTACTCCACGGATTACATATTTATAGTGAAAGTGTCCGACTTGAGGTGTGTGTCCGTCTCATGGTTGGTGAATCAACCCTACGTATATGTGCCATTCTATATCTATGTGTGATGGTAACACCAAGGATTAGAATGAAGAAGCCTTTGAAAGTGTGGACCCATTCTGTGAAGCCTTTCACTGTTTCAGTCATTATTCTGTCTCGCTCCAAAGGGAGTGCTCAATACCTCCTCAGAAACTCAGCTCTGAATGAGAATTGTGATTAATAACAAGGGCCACATAACGTTATGTTTAAGAGCAAACGAAAACACAAATATTACTATAGGACTTGCATATTGGGGTTTACCCAGCAGAGTTATTGGTTACTCAATAGAATTATTGAACCTACACACTCATTGCTGAAGGGTATTTCCACATGGAACATATTCAATTGCACACCATGTAGATCTAACTGCCAGAGACTTGGGGTATAAACTAGAGAGGCCATGCAGGGCTCGACATGTTGTGTACATATTGGCAGCTCTAGAGTGGAACACACACAGGCTTACCCCGGGCTCGGTCCACACAACGTTAACAAAAGTAAAATTGTAATAAGGAAGAGACTGCTATCTGAAATAGCATTTCATCGCTAGTGATATATATTTTGTATGGTATGAATAATTTACTGCATGCTGTTCAATTTATTCCAAAATAAAATGAAACACATTATCAACTTTCTAATAGTTGCCCCTGTTTGTGAGGTCCAGCTAGCCAAATCTGTCTAGTGTATACCGGTATATGTGGTGCCAGAAGAACAATGTGTTCTGTATAGATCAGTATCTATAATTATATAAAGAGACTACCCATGAGTAATGAGTTTTGGCGTATACATATATATATATAGTCTTTGACACATTGTATGTCTGTCACCTTCTTTGCAGGTTGGCTTTAAAATAAATCACCATTTATGATTGTCTCTTGACTCTACCTGGTGGCTGTGTACTTTCTACATTATACTTAAAGACATTTAGGTACTGCTTGTTGGCATACACTGATACAGCCAACTCATTACAAACTGATGCATATGCAGTTGTACTTCTAGTGTATCCATGAAATCCAAATGGCGCAAGAAGAAGTCATTACCATAATCTGTTGGTAGGACCAATGCCTGGAGTCTGTCTGCTTATTCCTATTAAGTGAATCACAGAGTAAACAGGTCTATACTCAGCATGTATGGGGAGTGCCCTGCTGATACCTCGCAGGCTAATCCTCACCAATAACATGAGGCTAATCCCAGCAGGTGTGCATAATCTTAAAGTTACAGGTCTCTCTTTGCTAGAGCCCAGATGTGACCATATCAGTCTTATTGCTTATTAACAGTTATATGTGTAGCAATAAGAGAAAACTATACACTGTGGTGTTAAATAATAACCCTGTCCACTGTTCACTGTCTGCCCAAAAATATGATGTTTTGCAACCAAACCATGATAAATTGACTATACCTTTGTAATCCTAAATGCACTCTAAGAACAGTGTGTTACGTCAACACACTTTTCTGAAGCCACTTTTAACACACTTTTGGGCACATCTTGGATGCATGCACACATTTTGTCCTCAAATCGGTGCTCTTCACACAAATCAGGCTTAAACCAAAACATCATATACCGTATTCAACGTAATAAGCGCCCTTCCCCGAAGAAGCGTCCCCGCCCCCCTTTTGGGGCATTTTTAGACTAGAACAAAGGCTCAACTTTCACGATTTTGGTGACAATTAAAATCTTAAGTAGTAAAAACGCCATGAAAATAATTGTATAAGCGCCCATGCAGGGCGCTTATTACGTTGAATACTGTAAATGTATACCATAGGCATGTTAGTACTACACAGTCGGCCCTCACTTCCTCGAATTTGGAAAATGCAAGGAAAAAGATCTGAGGAAGCAAAATATTCGAAGAATTAAGTCCAAATATACTGGAACATATACTAATAGTTCCCATACAACTGTCTGAGAAAGTGAGGGATCCGAGGTAGTAAATGTTCGAGGAAGTGAGGGTTGACTGTAGATCCTGCCATAGGTTTATGTTTATAAACATATACTGTATATGTTTATAAATACTCTATGCCCACAGTCCTACACTGTAAGAAGTAAGTGCTGTATACCTACAGCAAAAGTTGTTGGCAACTTACATTCCAGTAGATTTTGCTGTACATGTACAGCAACTGGGGGCTGTAAAGTTATGGCAACTTCTACTGTAGATGAACAACAGTTATTGTTTTCATCAATTTATATCAATTAATATGCATGCACGGAGGGTACTTTCCTGCATTAGTTCAATTTCAGCTATAGGACGATACACACTACACAGTGTAATGGGTTATCCTGCTTTAATACAGCTAAACTGCATGTGATGCCAGCTGTAAATGAACAGCACATTATGCTGTTTAAATACAGTAACTTTCCACAGAGCAATTTTTCATCTGAGGCTGATATTGGTTCCTGAGCTCTTATCAGACTGATTTGACTTTTAAAAGTCTGAACAGTGCGATCTCTATATACCCTGATACCTGATCAAACAGTATACATTACCTATGGTGAGATATACGGGGTACCAGTGTGTGATCAGTGGTGTCCCAAATTAATGGGCCATTACTAAACTGCAAACCCTACAGAACAATGCCCTGAGAGTGTGTGAGTGTATCCATGACCCACGCGGCGTGGATATTGAGGCGCTGCACACAAGGAACAAAATCTCGAAGCTGGTTGTTACTCGTCGACAGCAACTACTAGGACACCTGCACCGAGAGTCGCTGGATGATGAGAAGGTTGTCGTCCCAGTACGGGTCCTGCGGGGCGGCGCAAAAAAACAGCTGAAAACCTCTAGGCTTGTCAAGGACATTTATGAGAAGAGCCCCTACCATCGAGGCCTAGCTGAATGGAATGAACTGGACCCAACCACTCAGCACACGCTCGACAGATACCTCTTCATGAAGCTTATAAAAGCCTAGAATCCCAAAACTTTACCGCAAAACTGTGACTGTAATCATTTATTGCAAATACATTTAGTGCTTGAAATACAAGTTGCATAACTGGACAGCTGACATTAAAAATCTTAGCATACTTTGTGTATATATCTGACGTAAATATTCTATCGTATTCAGTATCTCCTTGGCATTGCATTGAAAAACTTCGTATGCAATTAATAAGATTACTTTACCAAAATAAAATTTAACAACAACAACAACAAGGAAAGTAATGTTTGAGCCCCATTTAATTCTGAAAAGGGGCCTGGAGTTCATTTCCCTCACTTTTCCCAATGTAGGAGAGGTTATGTTTGGGAATTATATATAGTCATGATAATTATACAAAAGCCTACACTTAAATCTAGTTATGGTGGGCCTACCTGGGCCACCAATGAAGATTCGCTTCCTAGGCCTCTGAGCCGTTGATACACATTATTGTGTTGAGGTCTATTGAACCTATCACAGTGAAATCGCGTTATAAGGAGGACTGATAATAAACTTCCTGTCATAAGGAACACATTTCCATTGCCAAAATTGCCTATTTTAAGTATTGGTCATTGGGAACATTGCTTATAAGGAGCAAATTTGCCTTGCCATAAGGCCCTCCATATAACGAGATTTCACTTATAGCTAATAATTAAAACAGTTCATGGTGTGTATTGTGATCCTATATGAAGAACATTGGAGACCCTCTCATTGTGGGTGGACAAAATGTTTAACAACTACTAATGAGACATCTTCACGAGTCCAAGTCATACATTGCTTGTATGATTAGCTTACATCTGTGAAATGGTATCGACATTTTTAGAAAAATGCTGATCTAAATTAGGTTTTCTCATTTTCTATGATTAGTTCCCTTAATAATCAGCAGAGGACACTAGTGTGCCCTGTTTTGACTAGGTCCATCTGATTTTCATGGTGTCTGAGGCCTAGGAAGTGGTCATCTTTTAACAACAGTGTGGGGGGCAGTGGGCACAAAATTTCGATCAATAGTCTGGAAGCCACAGGGGTTGACCCCAACTTCTCTGATATAGTTCTTTTCTCTGTTGATTATTTATGTATAGGGTCTATGTAGAATTATCAGGGTGGGTGTGGAGCTCTCACCCTTGGGCAATTCGAGATATTGAAGATGGCCGCCAGAAAGCTCCAGAAAACTGGAAACGTGCCCATCTTGGCTTCTAATCAACTTAGAAACACAAATAAAAATGCAAAAAGTACATTCATGAGATCAAGGAATACAACCCTGCCATCTTTTAAAAGAAATATGGCAACCTTTTTTAATCTTTTATGGAACTATCCATGAAATATACATTATATTTTCGGAAAACTGGAAAAATTACTATCATAAATTATAATCATTATATTTTCACCGTCTTTCATTAAAAATGAACACTTCTGAGCCAAAACACACCATTTTGTCATTTCAAAGAATGCATGTGGCAGCCATCTTGTATTCCAAGTGTGTAATTTGGAGAATAATAACCCAATAAGCATTGCTGAATTGGGTCAATGTGGGTTTCTGGTTGGCTCTCATAATTATTGGATCACCCCTAGTTTTGTCCTTGGCTAAGCCTATTATTTTGTGGGCTAGGCCTATCTGGGCCCCCCATTGGTAGCCCTGGGAAACCTAGAATGAGCAAGCACAGCTTGACCTGATAAAACACATACGAGCCCCAGTAGGCAGGGGTATCTGGATACCATGCCATCCTCTACAGAAGGGAGGACAGAAAGACAACACTTTTAGCTGGTTGGAAATCACAGAAAGTGTGCATATGGAGCTTGTGGGTAAATGGGAGGCACTGAAAATAAACCTTGGAGTATCTCAAAGATCTTAGAGCTGGTCTCGGTCCAATAATCTTTACAAGAGGATTACAGTCTTACTAGACCTGCTTATCCAATGTTATCTTATTTTAGCTGGTATATATCAGTTTATCACAATGTCACACCAACAGATCAATGTCTAATTTATGAAATTATGACTTGGTGCTAATGATGCAGTAACATAGAATAGTTTCAAGCATTGCCAAAGGAATCAATTCAACTCTATCATCTGAGCCTGAAACCAAGTATTTACTCAATGCAATAAGGGACACCATACCAATACCAGATTTATACATTACAAATTATTTCCCATGTAGTTTGAGCAGGGCTTTGGGTGAGTCAATGCTTTATAAAGTAGTAGCAACATGTAAATATTTTAATACTAATTGAAGATATCCCAAAATATGCACCTTCATGAGTGGTTCCATCAAATGGCAATTGGCATCTTCATTAATATCTCTTATGCACAACAATGTATAAGTGAAACATCATTGGTTGCATGGAAAAATTCCCATCTAGAAGTATAGGGTGTGTAGGCTAGACCTTTTTGACATGTTAAAAGCAATATGTCCACTTGATTACAAGGTATATATATATATATATATATATATATATATATATATATATATATATATATATAAGCTCTATGAGTAGTTGCTGCAATAACTATAGCACTGTGTCCTTTCCTTATTACAATGGCATAATGTCTACTGCAACTGGAGCCTGTAACTCTGGTCATTGATATGGTGTACATGCTGACATGATGTGCACATATAACAAACTAAAATGCTCTAATAGTGGGTGGTCAATAGTAGATATGAGCCCCCACCCCCTTTAGCCACATTAAATATTTCCACTTTTCAGGGATTTCTTAGTCTCTGCTTAGAATTCTACCCATAAATCATGCCTTTTATCATGAAACATTGATTTAATTACATGGTTCGAGTCAACCATGAGTCTGTGTTGATAGCATAAGGACCTTATTGGAGCATCATACCCCTTATACAAGGATTCCCTTTGTCAAAACCATTGTGACAATTTACCTTGGGATGTTTTTTTAAAGCTTACATATCTACTAATACATACACTATTTTCTAGTTCCCTTACCTCTCGGGCTTATATAGCTCCCTGAGCATAATGGTAACTACCCAGTATTTAATCATGTGAAGGTTGCCTGCAGAAGGGGATTGTGTGCTCTACATGAATACAGTCAGGTCTTGATCGTCTGTCCTTTCATAGTCGAATATACACAGGATCGGACCTGTTCTGGCTGTAACAGTCTTCTACATTTGCATTGAAATATTCTGTTGTAGGGGTCAGATTCCCAGTGCCTTGGTGATAAGCCTTCAATATCACTCGGGTAATCCGGCTCCCCTCTGTACCATACCGATGCAGTAACGTGAGACACTGTCAGATTGTCAGATGGGGAAGTAGCTCAGTTGGTAGAGCAGCAGGTTATGTGATCTGAGGGTCATGGGTTCGAGTCCCACTTCCTCCAGATGATTTTTCTGTGACCGTTACACTGTGATAGTTCATCAAATTTGAGATCTGACCACCTTTTGCTTGCAACAGCACTGGTCGGACTATCAACACCTGACTGTACACTGGGTTATGATTCCTCCAACTGAGACACTGGAGACAGTAAGTGGTGTGATTGTCTAACCAGATCAGAAGAGAAGCACATACACAGACATTTAGCCACATTCCCTATTTAACTAACTGTATTATCTGCTGTCTTGTTTAACCTGGTTCCAGTTGTGTTGCAGTGTAAATAGTGATTTCAAAATGGGACTTGCATGGCTGAGCAGTCAATCTCTGAATTTATCAGTATGTTGGTTATATGACCAACCGCCCAGCATTTTGGTTTAAACCATTACCCATTACGCTACTGAGAAAAGGATATTATCCGTTGATATTAACATCTATAATACAATATCATCTACTTTAGGATAATCTGATAGGGAAGACTGGGACACCTGTTTCTACTAATTGGGGCCCTGTGTGCTAATTATGTTACCTATAAGAATGTTATCGTTATTAGCTGATTTTAACCCAGATAACCCTACTGTCCTACACGTAGGACACCTATATGACATATATAATAAGAGATTGATTACTAAAGATAAATTCCATAGATTTTAAATTGTGTTTTTGGTTCAGAAAGCTCAAGTTTCCAAGTTGCCAGGATTTTTTGTCGAGGGTTGCTATGGTTACCGCTATGATGTCAGACTGAGGTCCCAAAATCCATACATCTTGGAAAATGATAACAAGGGAAAAGCTGGAATTAATTCCTGTGTCATCAAGAACATTTTGCAAGCCACATTTATAAAAATGTCGTAACATGTGAAAAAAACATGTCTGAGGATGTGTAGTGAACATTATATTAAGCAATAAAGGTGTAACTAGCTCATATTCCCAGCCGTCGTTACAGAAGGACAGTAGGACTATGGGCTACTGAGTGTTTGGCAAACTGGTCAAAAAGTCAATATTTTAATTCAGGTATGAGTGGAATGATATAGTTAGCAGGATTGATAAACTTAGCAGTTGTACAGGGGCCCTCATACTAAGGTGAGCCTATGGTAGTGGCGCTGAGGGGTGGTAATCACCTAGCCAGCAGAGTCTAATGCTACATCCTTCTTTTGCCCAAACATATATAATCTCCCTGCCTTTGTATCTGTCCACTGTGAAAATTCCAGAGATGTCACACAGGCCTCCCAAACACCCAATCAAACTTTCCCAGTAAGACTGTCCCAAACTTTCCAGACTCATTTTCTGAATCCTTACAACCTGCAGTGTGTTATGGCTCATATAAAAGACATGTTGAAGATATGTTGCCCATAATAGACAGCACTGACGTTTTGTAGAAGCCTTGTACCATTAATGAAAACATAGACGGCAAAGAGTGCCTGAGGTGCCATGTCTCATGACACCTAAGAGCAGAACTTTATTGCACGTATCATGATGTGAGGACGATAAAAAAGTGGATTGTCAAAACGCACCTGTATTTTCTGCTCATGTCTGGGAACCACCAGCTGGTTCAATGGTCGGTGAGCGGTTGTTCTACCAGTTAGAAGCACTGCCATCTTGACTATAACACTTAAAGAATATTTGTTAACTTAACACACTTTTTTGTTTATTTTGTCTTGTTTTTCTAATGGATTATTAATTGCAGGTATTTATGCTTATCATCAACTTTGGCGAACAAGCACAAGTAAAATAAAATATTTTTGACCGTATAAATGTACTTTTTGCATTTTTATTTGTGTTTCTAAGTTGATTAGAAGCCAAGATAGGCACGTTTCTAGTTTTCGGGAGCTTTCTGGCGGCCATCTTGAATATCTCAAATTGCCCAAGGGTGAGAGCTCCACACCCACCCTGATAATTCTACCTAGACCCTATACATCAATGATCAGCAGAAAAAAACAACTATATCAGAGAAGTTGGGGTAGGGCTCCAGTTCTTCCACCAGACTACAATGGTGAATCAACTCTGAATTAACATTGAATCAACATTGACAACTATTTTTCAATGTTGATTCAATGTTCTGTACCTACTGGGGGGGGGGGTAATTTCGCGCAGGTCACCTGAAACAACTCGATCCCTTCCAGCATAATGTTTTCAGCAATCATAAAAAACAATATCTTAACATCTGCGAAGATATGTGAAGATGCTTTTGATAGTTAACATTCATTCGATGGCAGCATTTGAAGGTCCTGCGCATTTAAGGAGGTCTGTCCTGAGTTGACTCAGCTCTCAATTATTCCAAAGCTCATTAAAATGAGGAGCCCAATATCAGAAATAGTAATTAATGAGGGAGACTCAGGAACACATCCTCGGACAGTTTGACGACGCAAACTAGTGACTTCTTTAATGCGCATGCATGAACATATACAATTATATAGTTTATACAACAGGGGACAGGTCCGTTCTTTGCCGCCACAAATTATTGATCGTTTGTCGTCACATGTTAACACTCAAGTGATTTATCTCAACGAGCTGAAAAGGTTAATGGATATTATAACACTTTAAATTAGTTGTTAGTAGCCCACTTATATCTTCATCTGTCTTATATAAATCCTTTTCTCTCAAGCTGGTCAAAGATGGCACCAGGTCAAAGATGGCACCCGGTCAAAGATGGCACCCGCTCAGAGACTATCATATTGGCCCCATCTCATGAGACACAACCTTATACATGTATTCATTTCAAGTGTTTTCACAGAAAATGTGGATTATGTTTCTTTGCAAACAGTTTGCAGCTTTCACCTGATGCTATTTAATGTGAGGATATATAAGCCATAGACATTATGATAAAGTACATGATTGTATGTTAAACACAACAAATAGATTACATTTCCAAGTTAAAGGATGTTCAATGTGAGGATGCATTGTATAAGCCATAGCCATTTAACAAAGCACATGATTGTTTGTTCAACAAATGAATGATACAAAAATGTATTCCAATTTGAAATGATTAGACACACAATGTAACCTAGTCGTGCATTACCTCACATTAAATGGTGTCTCACCTATTATTCCCTATCACATGTGTTACGGGTTTACCTGAATTGACAATAAAAGGTACATTTCTATTTTGGGCATCTGAAGTTTTAGAATTTAGGGATATGCTAGAGCTGTGTTAAACAAAATAACACATACATAGCTGTAATTCTTAACATACATGGTTAATGCATGGTTCACATTTATGTTAAAAATGAAATAGCTACACTGTAAAAACTGTGTTTAACTTTAAACACCAAAAAAAGATAAACATGTTTAATCTGTACACATTTAAGAAATCTAAACAGGCATTATGTATGTTAAACACATCATTTCTAAATATGGGAACATATGGCTATTATCATATAAAGAGTAAGTTCATGATTTGGGGTTTAGACTATGTGCAGAAAAGCTATAATCACCTGGGACACCTGTTCTGTGGGATATAAGAAAATATATAGCAACATTCTCTCCACTAATCTGTTGTACACATTTCCCAGTTACTTAGTATGGATGCTATGTAATATATGTGATGGCACGCTACAAGAGTGTTATAAAATACTGTCTATCTGAATATAAGATGATAATTTGGATGGCTAAACCCAAACGTCGCTCCCTCTAGAACATAATGCCAATCTGAATCAACTTCCCCCCACAGGAAACATTCAGTAAATTCACGACAGGGTTTCATATAGAGACTAACAGCCCATCTAAGGAGTATTTACATGTACAACTCCCCACAAAGCAATCTCTTGTGACAACAAAAGACTCTTCCAGATTACCAATTGACTGATGCAAGGTGCAAAATAATTTCACAAATTGATCAGGCTGTGGCCAACCATAAATATAAAAATTATTAACATCATGAACCTCCATGTTACTATACACAGAAATCAGCTGATTATTGACCCCAATGTTCACACTGAAGACAAACAGTGGGTCAATGTGATTAGTGCTACAGCGCTCACCCGTGTCGGGCTTTATTGCAGCGGCCACCGGGGACTCACACATACTTACAACAGGTGTGATACCCTCATTAACATCAGTTAAAGAGGCCACAGGTGAGCCTGTACCCTAGCTATTATACATACAGACAGTCTTACAGTCAGCAGCTCCGTGAGTAGGGTCGTTGCATTTGTTGCATACATGGGAAAAAGTATAGACTTTAGAATCACAACCCATACGTTTGTAGCGATCACATGCTAGAACATGACCAGTTTCATCCACTCTAAGGCCTTGTTGGTTAGCATAGGGGCAGTTACTCTGAGAACCCCCATGAGAACTGCTAGAATTAAGCCTACCTCCCCCTTTTTGGAATCTCTAGCCTCATCCTGACTTTCTTTGATCCCTCAGTACCAAAGTCCTACCCATATACACACTCCTGACGCAGGTCATATTCAGCGAACACATTGGAATCATGATATAGCTCACTAGAAGCCTTGAAAGGAAGAAAACCTAGGTGTTTCAGATATTTCTTCATTTCCTCCAGGTCTGAGAAGGTACCCTCATCAATACCAACTGTGTCGGTTGGCGCGCGGCTAGAAGCGATGACACAGTGAACCCCCATTTAGGTACAAGAACACTAATGTCCATTTAGAGACAACACTGGCTGTGTCTGATGAGATCGGGCCAGTTGAAACGTCTTTGAACGGGTGCCAGCTTTGACCGGGTGACGTCTTTGACCGGGTGCCAGTTTTGACCGGCTGACATAAAACGGTTAATTTAGGGCAGGCAAAGTCATATATGAAGATACAGCCACGGCCATTTTCTTTATTTTATCCCTTACACATCAAAGAAGAAATATGTTTTTCTTAAAGTTTTTTTTATGGTGGCCGGTCAAAGCTGGCACCCAGTCAAAGCTGGCACCCGGTCAAAGACGTTTCAATTGGCCCGATCTCATGAGACACAGTCCCCTGCACCCTGGTAGCAGCAGCGGACACTGCAGGGTGGACTGCATACTAACCCAATATACTCATGTTAAACTCCGGTTAACATAGACAGATAAGACATCCTAATATGCACATTACAATCAGCTTACATAAACACCATGTAACTAAAAACTTACTATATCTAAATGGTACATGTATTCATCTAAACAGGGGTAGACACTAACTTTTTGAGCTGTGGGCCACCTGGCCCCATGGCTCCAGAAATCTATGGGCCAGCAATTTCAGGTGTGGGCCCGGGAACATGTTTTACTTTTTTCAAAGAGAAACTCATATATTTTTCTGATTCATCTATGTTAAGATGAAATCAAATTGGCTCATTTGCTCTCATTTTCCTCTTTCAAACGACATATTACATGCCCATACCTCGTAGGTATATTCCCCTCAAACATCTAGCAAAATTCCTTGTAGGCCACCCGGGCCCATGAGAAGGTAATTCTGTAGAAAACTACGGGCCCGGACCCAAAATTACGGGCCATTGGCTCCCGGACCAGCATAAGTGTCTACCCCTGTCTAAATGCCTAATAATTCTAAACACTGCACATGTAAACATTCTATATATCTACAAATTATATATCTAAACCCTTCCTTGGTCTAAACTCTATACTTGTAAACACCTACTAGATCTAAACACTTTGCACACTAAACACATTTTATCTAAACATGTTTAGAAATTAAACATGTTTATGGAAAAGGGTGTCTCAAAATGTGGGACAAGATAGTGTTTAGAAAAGTGTTTAGCCACTAAACACTTTATCATATAAACACTGTTTTTACAGTGTATATTCTCAAGAATGCTGACTGTAAATATTGTATGATTTTCATCACCTACATTCAATGTACATGGTAGCTAAAGTGTAGAACAACATTATGTACATGCATTTCAACCTGAGGGCTTAACATATGTGACACGGTCTGCAAAAAGGGACCTTAGCGCAGGATGCATTAAGATCTCTTATCCCAGTCCATGCCACATATTTGTTTATATGCCTATGCAGTATAAGTAACTGAATTCCAACATAACTATTGGGGTTTTAAAGTTCGCCCAGTCAAGAGTTTCATCATGTTTATCATGTCACCTACTATAGTAAGTTTCATCAAACAATTCAACAGTGAATTTGACAGTGAAAGGCCCACAAAAATATTATCATACGATGGTACAGATAGATATATATGTGGTATACAGTCAACAAAAAAGACCAAAACAACATGAGTACGATGCACTTCAAAAACCCTTATATCAGTTCCATTTGCTATGTACAGATAGCACCATCCAAGTAGCGAACTCAATTGGGGTCAAATTCAATTTAAGCTTGAATGGGCAGGCTGAGATTATACAGAATTCACAACATAGTAATAGGTAAATGGTTGGTACTTCTAGCAGTAAGAATGAATTGAAGATAAATGCATGGCAATGTGGCAAACCATCGGTTTTGGTCAGAGGTGTTTCAGGCAACCCGATTTTAGATTTTAAAGAGGGTCTTTTCTCTCAATTTTGGGAATTTCTTTTGATTTTATTTATCTCATTTTTCTTAATTCTTAGTCAAGAATACCAAGCTCCCACTGACCTCAGTGGCCTGCATAGTCTGACTTTAGGAAATGGCATTTTCAGGGAAATATCCAAAGACTAATTTTGTAGTTTTTAGAGAAATGAGTGAGTCATTCTGATGAGCCGGAGTTGATGTGCCAATTGACGACTAATTTGTGGTACTATCAAGATTATAAAAAAGAAATTTAAAAAAATCAGACCTACCTACCCTTATTTTCGGGACAGCTATTATAGACCTACTACAAATTATTTAAATTTATCTCCAAATTATTTAATTCATTTAAAAATGTGAAGTCCTAAAATCGAGTGGACTTCCTGAACACATCCGTTCTACTTGACAGTGAAAGGCACATAACGACTAATCTATACACAAAACCTATGGACAGTTCAAATTATTTATATTACACGTCCACCTACACTGGATATAGTATTACACAAAAATGTAGTAGTATCAGAAGCAGGCCTATCCCATATGGCCAATTCCCCCTGCTGACTATACCCATGCAACGAGTCCGACATTTTGTCCGTAGGGGATACAGCCCATCTTATGTAGGGCATGCCTTCTACAAGGCCTATGTGTTTGAACTCTTCTTATATCAGAGTGATTTTGGGTAGTTTTTCGCCCTGTAGGGGGTGGCTTGAGCTTTCCAAAACTGTATTAATTATGCCAATATTCCATCTAGAAGGGAAGTAGTGATGGTTTGAACTAAGGTTGTTAGAGAAAAGGACAGAACCCTTAATTCCTCTATATATTCTCATAAGGGCGATATAACAATAGTAAAATTGTAATAATAATTTCTAAAATGGTTCTTTAACCAAATTTCAAACTGTAGCATTTCACGATTGCCTCTGTTGATTTCGATTAAATAACTTCTATATTAAAGATACTTTTACATATTTTTAGAATTTGTGTGAGCATTTCTCATGATGTACATGTTCTAATTGGTTGCCATGGCAACTGCAGTTACCTAAAATTGTGATCTTTAGTAAAACTGTTGCTATGGCAACCAATATCTTTATCAATAATTCACCAATTTGCTCAAATCTGTAGTGAATTTTGCCTGGAAAAAAATGTAATCTGGTAAAATTGTATTAATTTTCTCCCAAGCTGAGAAGCCTGCCAAATAAATAGATAAAGGCAGAGACAAGTAGTTTGGATTCCCCAGAGATGATATAGCAAATAGTGAGAATCCCAAAAAAATCAAAAGTTTAAAACTTTTGAGAAAACTACAGAATGCTCAAAATCGGCCAAAAATCGGCCAAAAATCGGCCCCTATTACGCATTAATGCGTAATTGGTATCTTCCCTGTCACCTCTCGCCCTCTTCCCTTCCCTCTAAGCTCTTCCTTCTTTGCTTTCACTCCCATCTCTCCACTCAGCTCTTCCTTTTTTGCTTTCCTCTCTCTGTTCCTCCCTCTATATATTTCCCTCTTAGGTCTTCCCTCTCAGCTCTCCTCTCCCTGCTCTCCCCTCTCTGATCTTCCCCCTCTGCTCTCCCTTTCTCGTCTCTCCCTTCTCTGCATCTCCCTCTCAGCTCTTCCCTACCTGCAGTCCCTCTCTGCTCTTATGATCTTTCTCCACTGAGGTGACGATATATATATATATATATATATATATATATATATATATATATATATATATATATATATATATATATATGTATATATATATATATATATATGTGAGCAGCCAAGCAGAAAGGATAGTCCCCGCGGGATTAGTTCCAATTTTAGCCACCAGGGGGCGCCACTATGGCCTAAAATGAAAGAATTAGGCTAAAAATAGCTCTTGGGTACTTTTTTCTGGAGAATTCAATAGGATTACATAAAACATTCCATTTTTGGTAAAAAAGCTTCTATATTTGGAAGGTGAAAGGAACGTTTCAAAGCCTAAATGGGTGTGCTTGTTGATATGTGTTGCCATGGAAACATGATTTTTATTCCAAATAGAGGAAATTAAGACATAAATTGATAGAATGATTTGTGAGGATTGCGATGGTGAAAACAAAATAAAATTACCATTCCTAGATCAAATTTTATGACTTAAAGAATGAAAATGTATCATAAATTTCTAATTATCATAGATAATGCTAATTAAATAGGGATATCTTGGAAAATATGAGACATAGAGCTCATTGGGATTTTGAAGAGGGTGATGCCCACACATATTCATGAAACAATTTCTCAAAAACTAGAAATAATATCTTCTAGTGTAATATATCACTGGAAAGCTTATGACATCAATTTCAAAGTTGGCTTTTTCCTTGGACTACCCTTTTCCCTTGCCTGTACATATATATATATATATATATATATATATATATATATATATATATATATATATATATATATATATATACATTTCACGAAAACGAATTCCACCTTGATGTTAAGGATGCAGTCTGGAGATAGATAAGGGAGGGTTCATTATTTATGGCAGGGGGGGGGGTGAGCATTTGAGGGGGGGGCAATTTTTTTTAGGGGTGTTCAAAGGGGGGGGGCCTTTTTTTTTACCCTATTCTTAGGGGGGGGCCTTTTTTTTTAGGGGCATTCCTAAAAATGTCGCGAATTTAGTACGTTGAAATGTCGCGAATTTTGGTAACAGCCTGTGTAAAAGTGTGTTATATTTTACCAAATTATGTCAATATTTTCAAAATTTTCTAAAATTTTCCTCAAACTCCCAGCAAATTTCTCACTGCATCACTCAGAATAGGGCCCCAGACAGGTAAAATCGACAAATCGACATGAGCCTAGTGACAAGTGACAGGACCTATTTCTTAAAATCGACAAGTGACATAGGCATACCTTAAAATCGACAAGTGACATGAGGGCTGGTGACATTTTTACAGTGTTAGTGACAAGTGACAAGACCCTTTTCTTAAAATCGACAAGGGACATAGGCATTTATTAAAATCGACAAGTGACACAGCAACCCCCCGTCTAGGGCCCTCAGAATAGCCCACTGTGTTTTGTCAGTCACCAAAAAAATGCCGGCCTCATGTAAGCACTGAGGGTATGGGAGCTTCCAATTTATAAGCACTGGGGCCCTTAAACTCAACGGTATGTAAGTCGAGTGTCTGAGGTTTGACTATTATCGCTCACCAGCATTATCATGAGACGTTTACACTAAAACACCTTACGAATGGATGTATTTGTTGCAAGGTAGTAAATTGTAGGTAAAAAAGTGCCCATGATTAAATGCATACAATTAGAAGACACCAACATCGTTTTTGTAATAAAGTTGAAAACGATCCAGGGTGAGGGGGGGGGCGCTTTTTTTTTAACCTATTCCGAGGGGGGGGGCCTTTTTTTTTCAACCTATTCCGAGGGGGGGGGCCAATTATTTTTGACGTATTCGATTTGCCAAACGCTCACCCCCCCCCCTGCCATAAATAATGAACCCTCCCTAAATGAAGTCACCTGTCACTTTCACTGGGAATTTCGTGTTGCCTGGATCTTGTAGCAAAGGCAACACATCATGTTAACATACTCCTTGCGGAAACGCTTACCACAGACAATATAAAAGAAAAAGGTAAGGGAATGGTTCAGGCTTGACAGAAGGGTAATCTCGAACCAGAAGTGGTTGATTCTGTCAGCATTGGGGGTCATGTAATATATTTCATATATACCAAATGGAAGTACACTAATAAGGAAAAAAATCGAGACGCTAAGGACGGTAACTGTCACTACCCTCTCCTGCTGAACTATTGGCAGTACTGCAGCGCGCATTCCCTTAATGATGAGTGCATTAAGGATGCAGAGAATAATGGAGGGTACTATGCTGTAAACCAATGCATCAATGATAGCTGCAGCAAGCAGCAGTGTACCCTGCTTCTTCAGACCACAGATGAGGATACCAGTAATGGGATCTGTTTGTATCTCAGAAATCCAAAAAGACACTACACTGAGCATCCCAATAACTAGAATTGGAGTAATGACAAGTACAATAGACACGTTCTTAGACCAATGTTTTTTAAATCTGATGGGATCAAATACAGCAATGGCTCTCTCTGCTGTCATCACCACAAGCATCCATGAGCTGATGCAGCTACTTGCAAAAGCAACACATGATGCAATGTGGCAGGTGAGATCTGAGTGAGTGAATATATCAAAGGCATTTGGAATCAATTGTATGAGGCCTGCTAGATGGATATCTGAAATCAATTTGATTACATCAAAGAGAGCAAGGGGAATAAGGAATACCGCCATCCTCTGCGTTCTTGTAGCGCTACGTGTCATGACCAAGAGGGTGAAAGCATTGGTCAGTAACCCTATGAGGATGACCACAGCATGTACAACAGTGTACACCATGATCCTAATTGAGGGTCCATCTGCGACTGCATGAGTAGTTGCTGCTGCTCGAGAAGTGGTCGTGAGATCGTCTTGGGTCTCTTCGGAGGTGGTCAGGTAATGTGATGTAAAGCCACTCCACCTAGATTCATTTATTGATTCAGTTTGAGATGTTTCAGAGCTGAAATAGTCCTCAGGATGATGGCTAAAGTTCATAATTTGATCACTCACGTTCCAAACAAAGCTTTGTACGGTTGAGCTGACTAGACGTTGTTGATCAGCATGTGTCACGAGGTCGCCACTGCCTGAAGATGTGCTTGATGACCATACTCTAACGGGTCCGGGATTGTTTGTGACGTCCATGGCCACTGAGTACTTGGTCCTCAATATTCCTTCTGAAATCATTAAAGGGTTTTTACCTAAGGCTGGGTCTACACTCTGCTAATACAAACAATATTTAAAGACGGAACTACAATTTGAAGTTTATATATGTATTTAGTTGACTAGGCCATCTTTGAAAAATACAAATACACCATCAAATGGCACAGGAGGTAAACTGTGGTAAATGTCCACTGAATACCTATCCGATGCTTAATCATATCGAGTATGCTATTGGCTTATACATGTATTATAGTAGTAGTAAAGTTAGCAGCGGTATTAGTATTATTGTAATAGTAACATTTCAACATATCATAATAGTGAATATCTATAGGGTGTGACTCTCTCCACAAAATGTGGTAGCCATAGTATCAAAGATTGCTTCCAAGTTAAGTCTGGCATTGATGTCTTTTGTCTCAGAAATCCCATGGATTCTTTGTTTTTTTATGTGTAGGGATTTGGTTGGTATGGATACATGTAATCCTGAGGTCACACCCGTAATATTGATATATATATTTTCGCTACTTCAGGGAAGGTTTTCTATATATTTCTCAGTAATGAAAATGAAAGGTGCCCCAAAACACCATGTCCAAACCCATGGTTATAGATTTTCAAAAAATTATTCAGGCAAAAAAATAGCTGTAATTTTAAGAGAGTGCTTTATAAGATATCATTCAAGAATGTTTACCATTATCTGGGATGGTATGCATGGGCATCAACTATATATATATATTGTATGGTTCTTGCACTTACAACAATTATTTATTTCATCAAAAAAGTTGAAAATGTGGTTTACATAACGAGTGGTTTAAGTGACATTTATGGGGGGAAGGCTTACATAACGTTATGTAAACCACCTATCCCCATGTAGCCTTAATCTGTTCACTGCATAAAAAAATGGATATGTACCGTTCTAGTATTTTATTGCATCAATTTCCCATGGAGACTCTATTGCTCTAAGAGAAGAAACTTAATTTGATTGCCTGCCCTTTAAAGATATATTACCAGCTAAAATGTCCCCTTTTTTATCAAGGTCATTTATATATAATGCATTTAAATCTATCCACATTTCTGAAATACTAAACAAATTGCTCAAATATTTCTTTGTGTAAATAAGAACACAGGCTGCTGCACACTGTAAGAAGTTACTGTACTTAAACAGCACAATGTGCTGTACATTTACAGCACTTTTTGCTGTACTTGGTATTACAGCACTATTTGCTGTATAATTACAGCATTCTGTACTGTAAATTGGGTCTCCGGCAATGTTGCTGTACATTCACAGTACATTGTGCTGTAGATTTCCGCCGCTAGGTGGCAGCAGTAGACCATTTCTGTATTAATCATTCCACCCAACCCTTTCCCGAGTCAAATAAAGCCTCACAAACTCTCAAGACATCGTAAAATAAGAATGGATGAGAGAGACTGAATGCAGTTATCATAAAGTGTATTGATATTTGCATGATTGTGTTGAATAATACAAAAAAACAGCAAAAGTATAGAATAGACATCACATTGGTGGGAAAAGTGCCCGGACTGGGGAAAAGCTGGTATCACATACAGTTCAGCTGTATTGAAGCAGGATTAAACCATTACAATGTGTAGTGTGAATTATCCTAGCTGAGATTGAACTATTATGCAGGAAAGTACTCTCCATGCATGTGCATTAATATATGAAACCTACAGTAGAAGTTGCTGTAACTTTACAGCACCCAGTTGCTGTACATGTACAGCAAAATCTACTGGAACAAAAGTTACCAGCAACTTTTGCTGTAGATGTACAGTAGAAGTTGCTGTAAATCTACAGTAGAAGTTGCTGTAAATTTACAGTAGAAGTTGCTGTAAATTTACAGCAAGTCAGTTGCTGTACACCTACAGCAAAATCTACTGGAACAAAAGTTGCCAGCAACTTTTGCTGTAGGTGTACAGTACTTACTTCTTACAGTGCAGGTATAACTGAGAGCCGGCAGAAAACTGGGTAACATAACAGCATCTGGCAGGCTGCCAAGGTCTTGGGTGTCTCATTGGATATGCTAATGAGTAGGTCTTGGTGACTCCAGCGTGCTGGGGCCTAGGGCCTTCCTACTGGCACTCGGCTACTTCCATGGGCGGCCTCGTCACGGAGGACACTTGGGCCGTGGCCTAGCACTGTGAAATGCGTGGTGCAGGGCTACCAGGGCTAGCTGTAGGTGTACCCAAAGTGTAACAGGCCTGCCCCCTGATGGACCATGTCTCACCTAAGCACCTGTATACAGGTGGTGCCTTCTTGTATTATCAGATTTGAACTAATTAGCCCCTCCCCTTGAAGAGTGTGGCATGGGTGAAGTTTTTCCCGCCAAAGATTGAGATTTGCTACAACTTTATACATCTCCACTTAAATACTGAATCTGCTAATATATTGCAAATTTTGAGTGCTATGTATCAGATAAACGGTAATAGAGCTTGCCACGTTGGTTTGTCATCCCTTTCATGGAAAATGTACGGAACATGTATCAGCTGGTGTTGTATCTTTGATATCTAGGCCATACTGCAATCAGGTGTTTAACGTGATGTTTTGTGGTTTACGTGACGTCACATAAACCACCTTTCTATGATAAGTAAATACAAAATCAATTATATGGTCTTAATTCTGAAACAATCGATAATTACATTACCAAACTTTAGATGGTGCATCCTTAACATCTAGAGATACCAAATGTATTCACTTCAACTTGCAAAACACCTATTTATTTTTCATTTCTATTGCCCCCCCCCCCCCCCAAATGCAAGACTTAACATGGTATGCATCCAAATTGAGCATGATATGTATATCAGTATAAGGTCAGTATAGCAAAGGGCACGAGCATAGTAATACATAGTAGACAAGTACATGGTGTACACAAATGATCAACAGAGGGTAATATTAATGAAGATGTTACAGTATACAAAAGTATAATATGGGTAAAGTTATGCATCCTTATAAATGGCTGTGGTAAAGTGGCTGGCTGCTTGGGCATAACAAATTGTATCTTTGCAAGGAGTAAGGCGTATCACCACAGGCTTCACTAAGCAGGGTGGGTTATGCCGCGATATCAGCTGGCCATATACCACGCTATCAGGTAAACTAAAGCTACTTTTTTATTTTGAACCCTTCCTTGCACATATTTAGTCTGCATTTGGGGCTCAGCTCATTCCAGAGTTCCATCCCTCTGTACAGGGGACTCCTCGAGGATTTAATTTTATCATAATCGGGGTAAAGTATTTCCATCGTATTGGCAGATCTTGTGATTAGCCCTCTTAATGGGGAAGGCTTGACAACTATCACAAAATTACCAGGGTCATGCATATGCCCATACACATATTTGTGGATGAGCAACAAGAGTTGCATATCATGCCTTACACTTAAGAAATCAACATTTGTCTCACTGCGTTCATGTAGTTTTAGAACATCATATCTTAGTCTTACTTTTAAACCCACTGCAGCTATTGTTGATTACAGTCAACCCTTGATAATCCAGGCATTACAAGCACAAAAGTCAACTTTAAAATTGATGTTATAAGCTTTCCAGTGATATACTACATAAGAATATATCATTTCTAGTTTTTGAGAAATGGCTATATGAATATGGGTGTGCATTGCCCTATCTAAAACCCCAATAAGCGCTCATAGTTTCTGAGATGTCTCTACATAATTAGCATAATGAAATAATTAGAAAATGATCATACATTTTTATTCTATAGGCCATAGATTTTGATTAAGAAATGATAATTTTATTCTGTTTTGACCATGGTAATCCTCGTGAATTTCGAATGAATATCATGTTTCCATGGCAACACATACCAACAAAGACACCCATTTAGGCTCCAAAAC
The DNA here is from genome assembly GCA_947462335.1 of Harmothoe impar. Lineage (NCBI taxonomy): Eukaryota > Metazoa > Annelida > Polychaeta > Phyllodocida > Polynoidae > Harmothoe > Harmothoe impar. The sequence goes on from OX381708.1 coordinate 36,683,239, forward strand.
ATTCTTTTTACATTCCGGATAAGGAAGTTTTTTTTACTAAAAAAAGATTAATACAAAAAACTACAGAATTCTCAAGGAAAAAAGTACTAAAAAGGAAATATTAGCCTGTTTCATCCATTTAATGCCAAGGTGGAGCCCCCTGGTGGCTAAAATTGGTACTAATCCCGCGGGAATACCCCTTTCTGCCTTTCTGCTCACTGTCTAAAGTAATATTTGTGATCAGCGTTTTTTTTAAGTTTTTCTTTATAATACCAACATTTGCACTTGCGATCCTTAGTCAAGCTTACCTACTTTGTCATTACTAATAGGTTGAAATAAGTAGGAACCAATTTTGCTGATTTAGAATCAATTGTTCATGTGGTTGATTACATATTGGTGTGATGAAATTGGCAATAAATCAATATTTGCAAATAATCCATAAACACTAGCAAAGTTGGATAAAAGGACTTGAGTTCTTCCATTTGGATCAGATACAATAGCCGTACAAGTGTGAGGGGAGATTTTTGCTCATTTTGCCAGAGTCTTGTCAGTACAACACGCAAAAACGCATAACAAGAATGGAATAAGACAAGAAATAGAGAAGCTTGCGTGCAAAAATATGATAATGAATACGCCATCCCCAATAAAGCTACACTATACCTGAGAACAGGCCTACCGTACAAAATATTGTAACCCCTGGTAACCCATTTCATAAGATTGGCAAACCTAACCAACCTATGACACACAATCCTCTTCAGTGCCTTGTACTTCTTTTTGCTGTGAGTTCTAGCACCCCATGTCCACGCTGGCCATCTTTTTATATTCCTTTATGTTAATAATGGCACATCGGTCACACCAGAAAGTCCCACACTCCCTGCCTTTCTAACTTGAATCGATAATATATGTTGCTCTATAGAGCTATAGAATCGAATAAAGCATGATTTTCAACCTTATATATATATTATATATATATATATTATAATAGATTCATCCAGATAATATAATATGGCTTACCCTGGGTAGTTTCCTCCACTTGTTTGTTGTGTCCTGGGAGCGGGTCTGTCAGTGCCACTGGTCTTCACACCATCTGGTTGTCCGCAGTCCTTGTCTTGCTATTATAGATCAGTATGACAGCAGTTCCAAACAACCACACTGTTGAAAATTACAGTTGGTTATACAGAGAATCACTGTTACATTTACAGTGAAACTTCGTTGTAAGGAACTTTGATATACTTAAGGAGACCTCGCTTATAAGGAGCAGATTTGTTTGGTACAGATTTTCCCCTTACATTTCTATAGTAAAAAAACTCTCTTAGAGGGAGGTGTTTTTACCCCAACCTTTGATATAACTGGCCCACGAGCCCGGAGAATACTTGTAGCTGCCCTAGGGAAGAAGGGAGATCAAAAAGCTCTAGTAAGGGGATCTAGAAGGATTATTGACTTGATAGAATATACATTCCTCGTTTGAATTTTATTTGAAACAAGTCTGTAGAACTTTGGTCTAAGCTACTCGTGACTTCATAAGAACAACCTGAGAAAGAGAATATATTTACTGACAACAATGTATAAATATAAATGTAGGTCTGTTACTCAGTGAACATAGCGCCTCTTACTCCCTAAGAAAGAGGTTGTGTTGGTGTTTCCATCTTTTTGAACTTGACATGAGATCAAATATAGTTTCCTCTCAGAAAAAGAATGCCACAAGCAAAATAAATAAGTTATTTAATTTTTTTTTGTTGAACCTGAATAATTATATCTTTTAAATCTCCCATATATATATGCACACATGTGAAATATCCCCAACTATGAAACCCGTTTTTTAGCCCCCCCCCCCCTCAATCAAAGGTATTCTCTAAAAATTAAGATATATATTTCAGCATGATTTTCATGTCATACATGCATTTACATCATATCGCACTATGGTTTTAAGTTCTTCCTCTCTGGATTCGAACCCAGGACCCCCTCTCTACCATTGAGCTATTTGACCCTAAAACAACCTTGCAAGCTCAGATTCTAATGCAGGAATCTTTCTCTTACATTAGGGTCTGGATTGGGGTACTACTTTGCCATGCGCGCGGATGTTCATGTCTGACCAGAAAATTATTAGATCTTCTTAGAAATAGCTTTCATGAGGATGACAGCTCACCTTGTTTGTAAACAACATATTGAAATCGCGACTGGCATGTCCGAAAATGAACATCAAAATTCAGCCGAATAATTGTCGATTATGGCCTATATTGTGGTATATTCCTGTACAACATTGCATTCTCTGTGCCTCTACATGGGGTAAAATTCGACACGGGTGACAAGGCAACACGGCTCTAGTATATTCTATATGTCTATATGCGTTTGGTGCTTGAGGGCATACATGTGCATGAGCATGCATCCAATTATGCATTGTTCCATTATTTCCCTTTCTCTAATCTAATGCCCCCTAGATTCTCATGCCCTTCAGATTCTCATGCCAGTCAGGTTCTGATGCCTTCAGATTCTCATGGCCTGCATGATAGGTCCTGATGCCCGTCATTCTTTTCTTATGATTAGAAAACTATATCGGGCATCACATCAGAAACTGAAGGGCATCAGAATCTAGCGGGCATACAGGCATCAGAATATGATGGGCATCAGAATCTGAAGGGCAATAGAAATGGATATCTGACCGGCATCCGAATCTAGCGGGCATAAGACCAGGATTTCTGGGTGACATTAGAATCTAGCAGGCATTAAAAAATCGTATTGATTATAGCAAAAAAAAAAGTGTGAATATTGTGTTTATATCAGAAAGGACATAGATATCTGTGCTCCTTTTTAAGGTTGCTATACATCATGGGTTGACCATGAACTTCGACAAATTCATACTAGATGACAATTTGGCAATGCATCTCTCTAAATGGTAATTCTGAATTTCCACTATATGGTGGACTGTGATGATAAAATAAATTAGATGGCCAATACCAGTATTAAAATCCCCTGTGACGGTACCTTCTCACATGTTGAGCGACACATTATTCATGGCTGGGTAATAATGCCATGCAGTAGCTAGGCCCATGCCAAATCTCTATATAAATGAAAAGGTAACTGGCTAAAAGTTAAAACCACTACAATAGATAGACATCCTCAGTATTTATTTCAAAATAGTGATGAAAGTTGGTATAGAATTACGGTGAGTTCAGAAACGTTGAACCTAGAATAAATGGTAAAGGTTTGGCATTCATTGCTACCAGTGAATCACCGTTTTTTCAATGGGATTTTTTCCAACAGTGCTCAGAGAGAATTAGTATCCCAATGAGAAACTGAATATACTTCCACAGCTTCATCTCTGTTCGTTTTCCAGGCCCAGGATGTCTTTTGTAATGGTTTGGTCTGGAGGACCTACAGGTAGACATGCACCCAATGCATGATTCCAGTATTTCTGAAACTGATATCTGATAAACAGGGCTAATTAAGTCCTACCTGGGGGGGGGGGGGGGGGGGGGAAGCAAGGCGTAATAAGAGAAGTCAGGTGTGGTTCCCGGGGGAGGGGGGGGGGCACTCCCTCAGACTTGAATACGATGTGTGAACACGCAAAGCAAAAGGTGCGTTTTTGAGCCCTAGGCATGGACCCACAAGGAGCCTTGATAAGGAGTCTCTTAAGGTGGGTCGCGGCCATTCCAGAATAGACTTCTGCACATCATTTTGCGCATAATATGCTTAAATATGTCAGAATTATGCCATTGTTGGTAGGGGTATGCTCAGAATAGTTTTATACCCTCACAATTTTGTTGGGTGATTTCGAGCAAAATTCACCATTTTAGAGCACTTTATATTTTGATATAATAAGTATAAGCATTTTATACCATTCTTCAGTAGCTTTCATTTATTAAGTAATAAAAAAAAATTGAAAGAGTACAAAAGTGAATAAATTGCTTGAATATATCCAAGGCTGCATGATGAGATCATTTTATATGCAAATTGTTGGAGTACACCCATAATGCAATGATTCAAAGATTTGATTTAGGCCATTTTTACATTACTTTTTTACTTTAAAGGGCCAAAACCCTCAAATTATGCACAGGATCCCATATCAAAATTAATCTCATTCATTGGAAAATGATCCAAGCAATCTTTTTGGAAAGTTTAAGAAAAATCTGAACATTTTCACTACTATATTTCTTTGATTATGTGAAGAGATAATGAAAATTTATCCTTACTCTTCTCTGAAAGATGATATTTTTACTCAAAACAAGAAGTGAAAAAACTGCGAAACAATTTTTAGAATAAAGGTATATATCCTTGCGTTCATTTTTTGATGTTTCAGAATTCTGTGACTTTTCTTTGATAGAAAATAAAATGGTAGGAATTTTTACATTATTTTCGTTTTTAATATAAAATTTTAAAAACTCTTTTTTTTCAAAATTCCATATCTTAAAAAGTAGCTCGGGACCCCCTATTTTTCTTTTCATTTTCCGTTTTCAAATGCTTTAGGGTTGTCACAGAAAAAAAAAGTGAAATTCTGAACACTTTGATTCAATGGGCTCGACCCACCTTAAAAGCAAATCTGGGGAGAAAGGGTATATTTTCAGACTTTTTTTTTTTTGAACAAAGTTTGCTTTATTAACAGATATAGTTTAAGCAGTTACATTGGTTTCGGATCAGCGTTTATGATCTGCGTTAAGCGGGCCACTTTTCAGTATTATACAAACTGGTTTTTGGCGGTAACCCCATCACATGTGTGAAGTTTGGGACTTTGGTACATGTAACAATAGTGCCTAGATTCACTTATATGCGACAGGATTGATGATTTCAAACTTCATAATAGCAAATAAAGGCAGAGTGGTTGAAAGTTAAATACGTTTACTTTCAGCTCTTAACAATCCAATTAAAAGATTGTTCCACCATGCATCTATTTCATATAATTACTTGATTCGATGTATAAATCATATTATACTGTACAAACTCGTTATTGATGCTGATATCAACACTGTGATAGGCTATGTATTGTGTATAACATGTCTTGTGATTATAACTGTATAGAAATTGTACTGACATTTATGCTGAAGGCTATAATTATACATGTGTATAACCAAGTGTAAATTCTAAAGCTGAAATGGACATATATATGTGACAGTGGCGGCGGAACAGGGGGCCCCCCTCCCCCAACTTAAATATATGTTTGAGCTCCCAACGTTTTGGGAAACAGTAACATTGTAGACTCCACACAGCCCTAGAATACTCCAATTTTAAGGTAAAAATTCCAAAGGATTTCCAGAATTTTCTCAGGATCATATAACATGTTTCATGACATAGCACTAATCTATAAAGCTCAAATTCCTTTTCCAAAATTTCCCTGGGCCTGCGACCTCAAGTCCACCAGTTGTAACCCCCTTTAACAACCCCCTCCCCCCCTCCTCCCTCAAACTTTATCCACCCCCCTGATGTACGCATTTATGAAACATACTTGTAACTGAAAATCAAATGAATGTTATGAAGAAAGAGTTTGAAAAAATATGTACATACCTATACCTAGTCCTTTTATGTCTCTATACTGAACATCCACTCGATGTCTCTCTTACCCTCTGCGCTTCTCCTGAAGACCGTTAGATTAAATCATTGTATTATCATATTAGATAACTATAATTATAATATATATTTTAAACCGAATTTCCGTGAAAATGCATGAAAGGAGTCCACCCGCCACATCCTTAAATGGTCCCCATGTCCCATATCGATCTTAAGGAATGCTCATGTCGCCATATCGATCTTAAGAAATGCTCATGTTGCCATATCGATTTTAAGAAATAGCACATGTCCCATGTCACTATCTATTTTTTACTCCTGTCCCATGCCACTAGGCTCCAGAAAGGCCCATGTCGCCGTGTCGAATTTAAGGGTCTAGGGCCATTTAAAGCCGGGATTTAAAGGCCCGGCCCTACTATTCAAACTATAGGTGTGCACTGGCTTTTCAGATTTAAAAGAAGGGACCCTATCCCCGCCCCATCTAAATCCACCTACCCCGGTATGTATATTGTATATATCATATTCCATCCACCTCCGCCACAATGACAGACTCGCTCAACCAGTACATTTTTCCGCCACAAGGGCTGCAAATGGGACTGGTGGGACTGCTATATTAAGATTGTTACTTCCTGCCAGGCTGTGCACAGGGTTTGATTGGTGGACTTATGAGAAGAAGTTAGAAAAACTAGTTTTTTATATGAGTTTGCCCAGACTCTACTATTATAGAGTAGGGGCCTGAGACTGCCACAATGACCGACCAGTCGGTCACATATTCAGGTTGAAGGTCATTGCAATGTATTAAATGGTCAGAATATTTGCCTTGTTCTGGCTGTACTAAGACCGCTAATCTACGATGTGAAATTAAAGATACAAGCCCTTCCTCCAGGCCTTAGATGTAAGAACGAATGTGTTGTCCCCTCACTAGCTGGTAGGTTATCCTGTATGTGCATATGGATTGGTAAAAGGGCATGTGTTTCACACTGCAAATAAACTCAGTGTGGCAACTAGGTGAGCCCCACAGTGGTTTGCTAATACATTAACAGTGAGACTCATTGAGACAGCACGCAGCAGTGAGGTTTCCCTATCCCTATTACACACAGATTTAAATCTAATCACACATGCCCCATACAGAACCTCTCACAGATGTTTGTCAAACCTGCAGCTATAATGGGCCCACGTGTGCCCATGCTACTGCTGAGTTCCACATACAAGCAGCTCCCATCCTGGACAGGAATAACACCCGAACAACACGCACCTTTTATTGTTTCTACTGGTAAGTGATCGGAGTAATCCCTGAGTGTAAGGCCATGTAGCCAACGGCTATAACCCTCATAACAAGGCACACGGGCACAACGACAACCGTTATTAATGAAAAGCAGTTCTATATGACAACACAATTAAGGGAGTGAACGACTGGGGGGACGCTGGTGCAGTGTTAGTGTTGGCAGGCGCCACACGGTGGCGCCTCTTGCCACCATCTCACCACCTGGCGGCAAGGCTGCCTGATTGACCCGCTGCTCTCTGGAGGTGGGCACACCCGTGCTATGTAAGTGTGTAATGTCCTCATACCTCTGACCACCGCTCGTTGATTGAACAATATTTGCCTTCCTCCAACGTTTTTGACCATGGATCACCCTGGCTTGCTGGTTCAGCACCGCCCGCGGCTTCTGAGAGCAATCTTGACTCTCACCTCTCCCGGGCTTTACTCATTGCCATTTTGAGCGTTGCTTTTTAAAATGTATTCGTCGGCTACGAGGCATGAGGAAGGGCGCTTGAAATGTGTACGTTTGTTCTCCTATACGGTAACTTGTGACAACGCACAACTCGGAGATAGCGGCGAGTAAGGTTCACGGAAGCCCCAAGAAGGGGCTTCCAAAACATTGTTAACCAGACTGATAGTGATACAGAATAGGATTAACAGCGATATGATATCAGTTAACGTATACGGTTAGTATGTTAGACAAGGAGACGTCCGCACCATACATAAGGCACATGGGATATACACTTCTGGTGACTGTCTTTGAGTTTAGATACTCAGCATTGTCATCACACTGATTGCAGTCCAGAACATTTAGAAACATCGACGTTACAATGGCATGGATTACTGCTGAATTGGAGACAACTTAACAAACTCCACACCTTGGTCGCCGCCCTACATAGATCTACAAGCCCCACCACCATGGCGGACCGGGTGCACACCATGGAGCTAAGCAGCCGCAACAAGATGTTCCGTGCCCACATGCGCAACATGTTCGAGACCCATCACCTGGAGAAGAGGGTGGGTACCATGGAGCGCGGCAAGGTGGTGGTCCTGGAGGCCCACCTCAGGAAGACCCTGGAGGTGAAGGACGTCGCCCGCTCCAACCGGAAAACGAGCGGGTTCAGCCAGGAGGGGGCGCCGTCCGACGACCGGACGTCGGCCAAACTGGTGCAGGCCCTGGCGACGCGCGACGCGCCCTGGAGTTACTTCGGCAGTGCCACCCTGGACACGTGGAGCGGCCAGCCGCCGCCCCACCGCCCCCACCACAGCAGACCCAAGACGGCCGACGCCTCCCTCACCGGCCTCCACCGCCGTAACAACAGGAAGATCCGACCCGCGCCACACCAAGCGGCCGAATCTAGCAGCGGCAGCGACGGCGACGATAAAGGAACCGGAAATAGCACTAAACCAATTCGGCCGACGACTACAGGGACACGTGCTGCTGGTGGGTGTCAGACGGGGACACGCCTTAATATAGTGGGTCCAGGAGGAGGAGGAGGAGTACAGGAACCGGAAGGGCAGCTACCGGGAATGGCGACCGGAAGTAGCGCAGTAGGTGGCACATTGTCGGTAGTGAGGGTACAGGGTGACCAGGAGTCGGCGGGAAGACGAGGTAGGACGGAGATGGTGATGAATGCGTCGACGATGAAGCCGGTGTGTGGGAGCCTGGTGACGCAGCTGCCAGGAGGAGCGCCCCTAAGACCTGTCACCACAGGGGCCCCCAACAGGACCAGGAGGCTCAAGTCCAGAGAGGCGGGTGGGGCAGTACAGAGGAGTCAGACACTCAACCACAGCCACACCAGTCTGGGAGCCATGTCATTCGGCACCGCCGCCACCCCGCGCAGCCGACATGACAGCGAGTACTCGGACGTCTTCCTGTGTGATGACGTCACCGGAACCGGAACCGCCCGCAGCCCGCTACCCATCACCGGAAGTGTGTCCACGTTCTCTGAGGTGAGCCTCCGACAGCGGCGACCCCTGTCGCGTGTCAGAGGAACTGCTGAGGAACAGGGTAGTGGAGGGGGCCGCGGTCTGACAGAGAGAACGGGTGAGCTGGTCAACATGCTCACCCTCTCAGAGGCGCCATCTAGGAGCAGGGGCCCCAAGGTGACCTTCGACCCTAGTGTTAAGGGCGTCCCAGGCCGCATCCGGATCGGTCCTAAGGTCAGAGTGACAATCGACTCGGATTCCGAGTCAGACGTCGACCTCTCCAAGGTCGAGAAGCGTGTCTTTGACCCGGCGGCCGTGCTCAGGAAGCCGGCTAGCAGGCGGAAGTCGCCCAAACCGGAACTCCAGTTCTACGTCCGCCCGCAGGAGCGCCACCGCACCGAACACATGTTCATGATGAAGAAACGCAGCCTACTGCAGCGCCACCAGAAGACGGCCAAGGAGCCTGTGTCCGGCAGCGGGACGCAGGTGAACCCCACGGTGGAATTCAGCGCTACTTCGTCCCGGAAGTGCCGTGAGCGCGCCCTGGCGGGTATGGTGGCGGCGCACGTGGCGGCGGCGTCCCGGGAGGCGCGGGAACAGCGCATGTCACAGTGTCTCAGTGTCCAGGCCAAGGTGGGCTCCTTCCTCAAGAAGATCTCCAGCTTCATCCTTGCCCAGGCCTGACAGCCACGCAATATCTAGATCCAACTCCAGTACTAATATTTCACAGTACATGTATCGTATTTGTAGAGTTTCACTATAATTATGAACTATCCTGGGCCACATTCTGTGTGATTAGTATCTAAAAGTAGTTAATAAATGTACTAAATCATGTGGGCTTCTAACCTTTGTATAACACAATAATATAAATTTCGGCGTAAATGTGTAGTTAATGATTGCCCCATGAACTGTATAACTCATAATGGTAGTTTATCATTATGTATGACTTTGGAAAACGGTTAACATCCGCACAATAACCTACTTTGTTTTTTAATGACATTACCGGGTAGTTCAAATGCTGTTGGTGGTGGATCCAAATATCTATTACTTTGTGTTAATACACTTGAATTCTCTCTTGATCTGGTAATAAACATATGTGAACATATGATATCAGACCTATGCTATATTTTTTTAACACTTTAAACCATAACCCTTTGGCTCTGTTCAATGAATAGTAAATACCCTTGTATCAATTTTTGAGCCTATAAAATACTAAACTTCAAAACTTTGGCAAGACTCATTTTGTATACTGGTACATAGAATAACACTAATCGTTCGTTCAATAACTAATGACACTAGTGCAATACCATAAGGTATCAATAATTGTAATAATTCGCCCTATAAAACCCCTAGCTAACCCGGGAGCTAACCACTCTTTAGTACGATGAATCACGAAAGACAGACTAATGAGGGGACTACTGCCATATGTTGTGTTTAGATTACACATATTCTCAGACATCAGGGCATCTGAAGCTTGCCGACCCCTACTGAAGTTGTCTTCTTCACGCCTTTCGCTATTCTTATCCAGCCCGTGCCCCCTCACCCTTTCACTATACTAAAGTGAGCAGTTCGTGTATTATTTTACTTTCGCATTACATAACGCTGGTATAAGAACGGGCATTGCAGTTGACTATAACTGCCTACCTATATGAAAAGAAGACAGCTGGAAACACTGATCATAGCCACTACCTGAAGGATCATTGGATATCACTGGTATGTATATAGTCACGTAGATAACCTTACTGTTTTCCCGTCGAATGATTATAACGATGTGCTACACATCCCGGGTATACGTCTGCTGATGTTGATAAACTGAATTATCTCAAGACCACTTGAGAACAAATGAGATTTTAAATACAAACATACATTTGAAATGGGGTTATTCTACTTTGACCATCTGAGCATTTAAGCTTTATTTTTGGGGCCCTTATTTACAATGTAATATGTAATATCTATTGAATGGAATGTAAGATGGGATAGACACATCTCTTTGTTATTAAAAATAATTATTATCATAAACATACGGGACCACTTTCTGAATCATCACATATTTTTGGGACCTTTTTTACTCCCCCCCCCGACCTCCAGTCAAATGCACAGTGTATATATATTATAAACGAACATACACTGTAAACCCAGAGGAAGGTTCATAGTCATTATGACGACCTAGGTTGGTTGTTCCAATGACTATACCCAATGGTGTTGAGACTTGTCATTACTGATGACTTTAGGTCTTCAAATTTACAATACCTAAAACAACAACCTTAAGGTAGTCATTCTGACTATTCAATCCATGTGACTACCTAAGGTCGTCATTATGACAACTTTGGTCTATATGGGTCAGATATGACTACCTTAGGTCGTCACCTTGACGACCTAAAGTTGTCAATTTTGGTATTGTCAAAATGACGAACCTGAGGTTTTCAGTGCCAGAAGGACATAGATTATGATGGCAAGATAAGTCTTTCAGAAGAAAGATACCAGTATCGGAGATTCTATTACATTGGAATCAGGTGTGGACTACACCGTAGCGCCCATATAAGGGATACTCCCTCAACCTAATTAAGGAATGGTCATTGTTTTACATCAGTGAGTGCTAAATTCATGAGCAGGGGTTGGTGAATTTATAAAAAATGGCCCTGCTCTTCAGAGGTCGAAATTATTTTCAAAGGTGATGTCACACAGACCCAGACACCCCCATATCCCCATGTCACTAAATAGTGCCTCTACATGGGTCCCCAGAATTTTGACCGTGTCGCCCTGTCGATTTTTTAGCAAAATGGGTGTCATTGTGTCGATTTTTAGGTATGTAAGAACTTAGAGAAAAATCCCTGTGGGTCGATTTTTATCTCTGATTTTCCTGTGTCCGTCGATTTTTAAAATGGCCTAAAAGGGCCGTGTCGCCGTGTCGCCCGTGTCGATCTTTACCCTTGTAGAGGCACTAAATACAAAGACTCATCCACCCCCTTACAAGTGACGTCATTTGTGAACGTTCCCTAGCGACATGGACGTATAGGGGTCGAGCCTATTATCTAATGGGCGCGGCCATTACTTAAGCTGATACTGGCAAGATTTACATGCACTGGTATAAACTTCACGATGGGTACCAGTTTCACCCTGAGAATTCCGCAGTAAACCCAGGGAATAATTTCTGATTGGTCTCAAATGTATTCTGCTAGATGTATAAAAAGCACAATGCCCATTGCAATTTTTTAGACAAAATGCAATAGTCACGTATACGTGCAATATATTTTCATAAATCAAAGCTACACAACAGCGGCACGAATTTATCTATGACATAGTTGATAGCCTTTATACTGTTATTAATTGGTACGTATGCTTTACTGCAGGAGTGTAACGGTACCACCCACTGGCAAGGACGGCACATGATCTATCTGGATACCCTCCACGCTGTGGGAAGCCTAATGAAAACTTGTCTCTTTTGCTTGAGACATGTGACCCAACTACATCTACATGGGATGTATCTCATGGCATTAGATGTAGCTTTCGGGTCCCATCACTGGACATGCAGTAGACACATCACCACCAGGATGGGACAGCATAATTGAGACTTTCGAATATCTTAATGGATGGGATATCCCACGTATAGCACGACTCCTACATGTTTCCTGGAAATGGGGGTCAATAATGTAGGATCCATATTTTCTGAATCTCTATAGTCCTGAATGTCAAAGGTCAATCCCTATAGGCTACACCGCGTCTTCTCTAGTTCTACTGTTCCGACAGAAGCTCGTCATCTTCACTTCGTGAAAATTGGATGTGTGCATCTTCGGTCTCGTTGAACCAAATCAATCAAAAATTTTCTAAAAAGAAGCGGAAATTTAACCGTTTAGAATTATTGGTACAAACACGGTAAAATGTGTTGGGTGAACATTTTTTATTTGGCATATATTATGTATTCATGTAGATCTATATTACCTTCAGTGTTTGGTATTCTGTGAGAATCCAAACTAACCCCATTCATTCAGTCTCAGCACTACATGTTTACAAGTGTCATGGAATTTACTATGTGCATCATGTTCGGCAATAAACATACTCTTTCCCTCATTTGGCTAATATGATAATTATATGAACTAACTATGTCAACTAACAATTAAGAGATCTTGGTGTATCCTGCTTTCACAATAGTCGAGGTTCATAGGATATGTAAAATAAAAGACCTGTGATAATAGCAATATGCGGAACAAATCAGCTGTGCTCTTAACATTGCACTATGTCATTTATAATCTCCAGTGTTTTCTCTTAATAAGTTTTAACTTAATTAAGTACTATATTGCCATGCAGAAAGACACAATCATGTTTAATTGTATGTCTGATTGTAGGGGCCCTGTCTCTGTTAGGAGAGCTTTATAAGAGTAGTGTAATAGAAGCCCAATACATGTCCAGTGGTGTCATTACATTGTCATGTTAGTGGTACAGCCCGACGTGGTAGTGAACCCAAGTACAAATGTAATCAGAATACTGAACATCTTATTTAATACCAGTTGACTGTACATAAGGCAGAACTATTTCCTCAAACATGAGATAAATATACCTGTACTGATGGAAATATTGTGCGAGCAAAATACAAACTGAAAATATCCCATTCCATCATAAGTAAATGCATAATTAAATCAGGCCTAATCGCACCTCACACTTTGTTTTAAAAACTGAGGTTTGGCAAGAAAACATTAAGAAAATTCGCTATGGTGAGTCGTATCGAGGAATAAAGCTGCATCGAGTTATATTGTGTAAAATGGTGGAGTGGACAAAAGGCATTTTCCCCCATTTATTACCAGCAACTAGACAATTTATTTCGTAGTTGGGTTTATCGAGGAGAAATGGGGTGAATGTCAAAGGAGGTAATTAGATTCCAGTGGCAACTCTTTTGATGCAGCCCTGTCCCCGATAACTCAAAGCAATTGGCCTAGTTGTAATACTGTGTATCTTGTGGACAACTCAAAAACTATTTTAAGACAAACCAAAGGTAAACAGGGAACATATACATAAATATCATCACCAATTATCCCAAGAAAAATGCATGATACAACTAAACTACATACAATGCTGGTAAAAAATATATAACTGAAGTATACCAATCACCTGTGGTGACCAACAACAAGGCGCCTAACAAGTTTGGCGTTAACAAAGTCTAGAACGACGCATGGATTAACGGTTATAGTAATTCTGCTACCATCCTTTGTCGTCCGCTATACCATCTTTATACGACTGTAGTTGATCCCGTAACCATAACCTAAGAACCAAATATAATGTGCTTCTGCTCCCAGTATAGATCATTAGATCATTAGTACATGACCATTAGTACATGACCGTTTGTCTTATTTGCTGCTAGTAAGTATACCTTTATTTGAAGAGTATGATTCAAATCACTCTGAATACAAAGTTTGATGTTTCAGTGGAGCACCATCATGACTTATTTTATCCTTTTTATGTATGGATATATCTGGTATAGCAGGACTTCTAAACACCGTTTGGAAAACATCAACAGGTCGCTATTCTGTAAAATATGAGTCTTTTATATGTTATTGCAGTATGTGCGCGTAATACAGCTAAATAAAGCAACAACTGTGCCACTGAATCCAACATGGAATGTGGATCACCGTAGCAGATATCCCAGTTTGACACAAGACTATGCAGTAATATACATTGGTACTTGTTGGCGTACATTATGTGGACTATGTGGATCTATTCTATACACACAGGCAGTGTTCAACCAGGGTGAGTGCAGGGTTATAGATATGACTTCATCAGCTGTACTTTATCAGATCTCACGTCTATTATCATTATTGCGAATATTTTTTATTTTTTTTATTTTTTTACCTTAATTATTCTTGGATCATGGTGAGCATCAACAAGGAGCTCACATTGAAAGTAAAACAAAATAATTTAGAAAGTATTTTAACCCCTCCTATATCTGAAGTGTTTTCCACTTAATAGTAGAAGCTACAACTGTATAATAGAATCTGGAAGTTGAAATTCATCAGTAACGATAGCCCAGCTAGTCAATGACCTGTCCCCACCCTAGCTGACTATAGCTTCTCAGGACATTTATCAAGTGCGTATCAACATTGTCCATTTACAACTATTAAACTCCAACATTAAGCATCATACTCCAGGCATTTGGCAAACACTTAACAACAGATTGGTGATACATTAGAATATAGTCTTCCAACAAGTCCTTTATATTGGACATACACATAACATTTGTCAATTACATGCATAGTAACACAATCAGATTTGTGTTAAGTAGACGATTGGACTTTCAACATTTATAACTCAGTTGATTGGTGTGTCACTTGGCAGTGAGGAGTTCGGCACATCAAAAGCAATATCTTATGATTGGTGTAAATCCTGATAGTGGAACAACATGAACAATATATATTTATATATTTAACTGGTTGGCAAGTCACTTGTCTTAGAGATCGGTTTGTTATAAGAAAACACCGTACACAACGTCTGTGCATTAGCTATGTTAACTACAACATGTCCAATTTCCGCGAATAGTTGTTTCGACTCCTGGATGAAATAGTGCGTTGCACTTTTGACACATTCAGCGTTCGGAAAGAATCAAATCGGCCAGCTTGAAATCTTTGACTTATAGCATTGACCTCGAATTTGACTCTATTCTGACTAAAACATTTCCTGGGCACTGCGCACTCGATCTATTGAACATGAATAAAGCGCCCATTTGAGTGAACAAGCCCGTATATTTAATCATATGATGACAGGTACGACCTATTACGAAATATTTGATGATACTTGCGACCCATACCTCTGCGATTTATAGAACTCTATAAATTGCTCGTATATTTGGAGCGTTACAAAGAAAGCTGCTGACTGCCCAGATCATTCAATACTGTATCCATACACAGGGTACATTTCTTTTACAAGCTCGCGAAAAAAATACATAACATGGAGCATATCTGTAATTTGGTGTTGCGATAGCAGGTAGAATAGGTTATTTTCTTATACATACCTTTATTTTAAATCAGCACCAATGACCTGTCATGGAATTAGACTCACTTCATATATTGTGAGAAATAAGCGATCTGGTGTTAAATGCAGATGTTGGTGTATACCGGTACTTTGTAAATATCAATTACCGATAAATCTCCAAATCTAATTTGGTCGATCGTAAACCAGTATATTTTCTGGAGTGTATCACCACTTTGGGGAGGAAATATTGAGGTTTAGCAGAAAAAAGAAAGTCACGAAGATAATATATTGATTTAGCTTAAGATGTTCATACTTAATAGTTCATAAATATCAGATCACCACAGACTTTCACATAAAACCTTCATAGGATAGTACATAGTTTCCTATGCCAGCTGTGTTCAATATTGCGGCATTGGTTTCCAGATGCTTCTCTCAACGAGGTAAAATTATTCTGACAAAATACCTACTTTTAAATACCAATTTGTAAATGACATTTTCACCGTTCAATCTGTGACTTTACAGTGCACATGATGCACACTAGATGCGAACTTGCACATTTCCATACTTTTCCCTTAAATAAAACATATCGTTTCTCTGTTTAACAGGTTGGTGGGAAATATATAATCACATAGCTACCTTTTAAATAGGGCACCATTCCTCAAGTTGTATATATTATGTATAGGCCATGTCCGAGGAGAATCCATTTAATACATTGCATGAAAAATATTATTGCACTTTTTAGTGTCGGAGGAGTAACATTACATTACACTGAGGTATCTCAATCCTCCTTCAACAGTTCCCTAGATATGGTGGAATTTAACTGGTTCGGATTTCCTCATGGACTTTTAAAATCACAGAAGCGCCTATCCACTTTGGGCTCTACTGACCATTCAGTCTCTTGCAACTCCCTTCCCTATATTTGAAAATAATGATTTTTCCCTATTATCCTGTACAGGGCTGGAATGAAGAAGCCTATGTTACATCATGGGTTTACATGATAACGGTCTACGCAATAATGGTTTCTCTATTATCCTGTGCAGTATGTGAGTACACGGTACACAAATATACTACCTACATCAGCTCCATTTTATAGCATTTTGGTATGCTATTATTGTATTCTTTGCACAATATTGTATCAGGGATACAATGCATGGCAGTTTGCTCGAAGGTATTATTCGTATTTTTTCCCATGTATTGCTGATGACGGCATATACTGGATGCGTACCGGGGATATATACCGGTACGGTAGTATAGATGTGCACTACAGGTGCGTGGTATCTATCAGAAGCATGCATGCCCACTACACTGATGTATTCAATATCCTGAATGTCATGGAATGTAGTTTGCATGTATACTTCAAATGGGCAATACTAAATGCTAAGCACATGGCCGAGATACATGGTATCCATGCATATGATGGCCTATCCAACAATGCAAATCACATGTATGCACTGTATACTACTGATGTATACTACCACATGTGTAGAACAGTACTACCTTGTTATAACATTATGCATTATCTACGCACACATGTATATCACACACCGCTGTGAATATCTCACTTAACTCAGGACCTCATCTCCAAACCATAGATAGTTCTCAAACTACAATGACCCGCCTCAGACTACTGGCAATTGTCGAAGTTTTGGTGCTGACAAATTGTATAATTTGCCTCCTTGAATGTATGTGGTTATATTACCTGACAATATGTATAGTACATCCTAGGATGAGAGATAGAATGCCTCGAAAATTACTAGATTTGCTCAACATCATGTCTAGCTAGGATGAGTTGAGCTGGAAATTGGTGATAAACTGGTGTAAAGCTCTCGAGGAGATGTCAGGATGATATGTCGATGGTTTGCCTGATGCTAGTCACTGTAGTTGATTGCCGTTATTGTCAGTTATTGATAAGGACTCATCGCTGCTGTGGTACTCCCATCAACCGTTCGGCTACTCCCAGGTAATAAACTGTTTGCGCGATTCCAAACAGTGGCGCGATGACGAGCATTCTGCACGCGCCTCCTTTGAATAAAGCTGTTGGCCCCTCATTTCGGATGGTTTTACTATATAAAGAAAGAGGATACAAGGAAAGATAATCAGCGATGAAAAGCAAAAATGTTGATTTATTTACTTGGGTCATAATCAGTGATGAATGAGTTAAGATTAATCTAAATTATTAGTAGTAAATATCTATCAACTAAAAATGTATTCAGCTAAGACCATTGTAAGCTGATATCTAACAAGTATCTAGACATAATCATGTATATTCTTACTCTCCGTTACCAAAAATAATTATATATTTTTAGAAAATACATACATCTTATCAATCATTTTGTTCTTTATCAAATTGAAATATATGATACTCACACAAAGCAGTCAGCAATGCCACTGTACGCTTGTTCACCTTGTGCCTTTTGCAATGTTTGCAATCTGGTCTTAACAACTGTAAACGAGGAATTAATTGACGTTTGAGTTCTTAAGTCTATGTCGACACAATAGGACAGCAGTTACTAATACTTTTTTCGTTGAACACATCTGTAGAACAATACTTCTAATTTAGCATTCATTAAATGGTAACCATTACCAGTTTTGTCGTATGGACAGCAAGCAGAACTTTCTTGTAAACTATGGTCCGAAATTGTCCTAGTGTACAGTGTTTATGCCTCATGATGTTGAAAGTTTCTCAGCAGATTACTTCATACGACGTTACATGTATAGGATATCATATCAAAATATTATCCACCACCCTTTATTTGGTTAACAGACTTTTTATCATGTCGATTTAACAAAAAAAACACTTACCATCGAAGGGGTTGACAGAGAGTGAGGCGACGCTACCGGCCACGCAGCCAGACACAAAGGACACATAGAACTTGGACTGGGTGGATCCTTCTCGCCGCGGGCCCTGCAACACACATTTCAATATTAAAACACACACCTAAAATTAACATGGATATTGCATTCAATTTTTAATTTTCTATATGACTGGGCCAAAAATAAGAGTCTTTGTTTTCCATTTTTCTATATTTTTTTCGCCTGGTCCCGGCTTAAAAATGCGACTATCCTCTGGTGCCTCAAATTGAGTATATATAATCTTTCTATAATCTGAACCATAGAGCATATTTGTGCCTCTTTGTCAAATAATAAAACTATCGGTGAAGCACAATGAATAAGATTGAGTGTGTGAGTGGCCTCACAGATGACTAAGGGTTAGATGGATATGTAACTTATGTACTTAGATATAGTACTCCCTTATAATCTTTCATTGGTCAATTCTGACATCAGAAATGAATTCCTTGTTAAAAAGTATCCTCAAGTCATGTGTCATACATGTATGTTATTCCCATTCAGGCCAGCAGGTGGGTGTGGGTGAGCAGGTGGGTGTGGGACAGCAGCTGGGTGTGGGACAGCAGGTGGGTGTGGGTGTACAGGTGGGTCTGGACGACAGTTGCAGGCTGCGGACATGTACCGCCTTCTGTCCCTACCAAAAAGTGAGTCAATCGGACGATAAACGGCGAAGATATGGGTGGTACAATTTTGCTCTGCACACATTGACGGTTGAGATCTCGCGCAGTACGAAAATTACGTATGCTTTATGGACCCTAATGGATGATCACAGATGGTCCAAGATGGACCTGGCGAGTGTGGGTTGTACTAGACTTAAAAAGAAAAAAAAATCTTGTTCACCAAATCTGTTCACAAAAGCCCAAAATTATGACTTTTATATTTTTCATGTGAGGGGGGGGGGGGGGGGGGGGGAGGGGGAGGGGAGGGAGGTTTGTCCTTCCCCTTGTATCATTTCCTGACACTCTTTGTGTGAAATGAAAACTGATTTCTCCACCCCCCTCCCCAGACCGTGATAGGCAAATTGACCCACTGTTTGTGAAAGCTTGCACACCGCATGTTTTCTACCATGTATCTGCTGCTGGCGGTATAATATGCCCAGTTTTTGCCCGGTTTGGGGGTAGAAGAGAGAAATAGCAGCAGAATGGTTGAAAATTCCATTTCTATCTTCCACCCAAAAAGTTAATGCCTTGGAGTCTATGGGTGCCCAGCAGGGGTGGTAGCTTTTTTTTAGTACATTTACATAGTAGCGAATGAGAGAAAAAAATTGTTAAAGATCGCAGTTGAATATCTCAAAGAAAAAATGAGATTTTAAAAAAATTCTCGAAGGAAAATTGTGTCCCCCGATCTTGCCTATTTCTTCATTTTTTCCCCGTTTGTCTATCTCGAATAATAACTGAAAGACAATGATTCTCCCATGTCTCAACATTGTCTTAAAATGCAAAATTGGTAGACGTATATTACTCAGGGATGATTTACCCTGAGTCAAAAATATAGCGCAGCCTCCAGACGTGAAAGGTACTCACCAGTTTGTTGAGGTTTGCAAACAAGGGGAAGTAGATAGCTGAGAAGGTGACATCCCTGAGGAAGGTGGCCCCCATACCCCTGTAGAGTCCGAAGATGCCCCGCTCCCGGATCAGGTCCAAGGCTATCTTGGTGGCAGAGAGACGCGGTGCGGTGGCGGCTGCGGCTGTGGGCGGGGCGGCTGCGGGTTGGCCTGAAGAGAAGGCACGGGTCTGTGGTCGACTGGATGTGGCCGCTGTGCCCATTTTAACAGCTGCAAGAAAACAACGGAATATGAGTTATTTTGAACGTTTAGCTTTGATATTTAGACATGACTTTGTCAAACATGTGTCACTTTGAAGGCAAGATGTAGTGACTATGATGAAGGCTGAACAATGATGATCCATATACATACAACTAACCTGGTATATTCAAAGGTCTGATACATGGTATTTATTTGATTATTACTGTTTGATTTCCACTTGACTACACATGTTAATATAGAGTATTTAAATATTTAATTGGATAACCTAATGAGAAGAAACCATCATTGTTTAACCTTGTATCATAGGTCATATCTTCATTCAGTAAGACTTAGTATACAACAGTGACAACAGTGAGCTGACATTGTACATCGTGATAGTAGGCTATCATAGCAAGACCTGTGAAGCATAGCAACATTCCCCTGACACCAAGTCACTAATATATTATGTAAATCAAATTTAATTGTGCCTAATCGTTTCATAAGCGTTGACGCTTTGTTAGTATAAATACAGAATTACATGTACCCATATAGTATCATCTATTAATATCTGGAAAGTATAATGTAATTTCATGTAGAATCACTAGGTGGCGCCGATGTATATGAGAGGAGCTTGTGAAAGAACATCACTGATACCAAACCTAAGAAATAACAGAACATTGCCTCAGAAAGGAGGCAAACAAATAAATGTGATAAAGCTGTGGACTTTAAAATGTACAACCTAAGAAAGTAAATCCGTACATTTAGGTAACTACCACTTATATGAAGAGGGTGACTTAAGAGTCTATGGATGCTCTGCTTAAGTAAGGAACACATCACTGAAGGTTCACTGAGAAAACATTCCATTTACAACTGAAGCTTTCCGTTTATGCTACACATCATATGTAAGTCTATGCCTGTGCCCATGACAATTATATTCAATGGAAAGAAAAATACACGAGAATAAAGCTATGGATAATGGTCGTTGTAAAGTCATATTATTTTGTAAGTCATTAATTATACTAAAGATCTGAATACTTAAGGATCTACCTGCGTGTATTTACTTTTAGACATATGTTGAGCATTGTCAGACTAATATAATTTACTTCTATTGGAAAAAATAATGAGCATAATATATTTATATATGTAGAGTAATCTCGGAATCTGATCAACTCTTTAATGAGAGCATAGCACGCATGGTATTGTACCAGTGTACATTTAATCGGTCATCCCTGAATAAACTTATATTGCCTACCAGAAGGGAATGTTTTACGATGCCTACTCCAACAACCAGTCGATCAGCATTTGATATATATTTGATATACATAACATATCTGCATGCGAAGAAGACATGATAATGACACAGAATTTTCCATGCGAAAAAATGAAATTGAATCCTAAATCATTATGCCATTCTATTTTGTTTGAAGAATACAATTGTATCGCGGTGAATGGCTGGAATGGTATTCACTTTTTATCTTTAGATTCCTAATACAATGTACATTTAGCATGTTGTAATAACAAGTAACCTCACATGGCACCATAACATCCCCGTTGTCACCACTTACATGCTTGGGAGTATGTTGGGGCGTTTTATAAGATTGGACACGGTATGGGACCTTTCAGCTTTGCCCCCATTCCATTGACATACTAAGCATAATATGTATATATTTGCGTAGCAATGGTACACCTTGGAACCCATAACGGGAGGGGTAGGGTTTGGAAGGTTAATCCCTATTTAAACCCAGCATATCAGAGCTAGTGCTCTGAAGGGAACCGATCGAGACGGATCACTGAGAAAACCAACTAAGTAACACTAATATATAACTGGGAATTTGAAACGCTAGCCTTGATAGCATGGCGCAAAAAATTAACTTACCGATCACATCCACACAGAATACGGAGGAATAGAATATCATTTGTAAGTAGTATCTAAACAGTCACCTCATACACAGGTTACAGCATAAGCATGCATGTATAATATGCTAAATATTTTGAACAATAGGCTCAAATGCGACGCGTCTGTTTAATAATCGGTCAGTCGAGTTTGACTCTATGTTAAGATTCTATGGTTAATATTTTAAACATGTTAGATGTTTAAAATGAATACATGTTTATATCAGGGTCCATTTTTCTCACAGCCAAGAATTTTGTTTAAACAATTATGAACATACTAATAGCTATAATATGACTTTAATCACATCCTCTCCCATCAGGTCGAAGGGGTGGATCTGTCAATGTGGCCAGCGTGTTGCTGTAAGTTATTATCATCAGCATGAACTCTTAAACTAAGTTAACAGTTGTTTTTTCTTTCATTAATTTCTGCTCAACAAATGAACTGTATTTTCGTGCACATTAAATCACAATCTTCAGAAATGGCGAACTGTGTGTATTTTCCCCTTGCATTACAAGTATTCTAATGTTGAAATCCTCTGTTCTATAATGTATTAGTATATACAGAGACTCGGTAGGAGGATGATAAGGGGTGCTCTGCCTTACTTGTTCTGCCAGCGTCTTGGAGCTGGATCTTAAGTAGCTCCATGGGTGTGGTGACCACGATTTGACACATGCCGGCCCCGGCTCCCGCCAACATCTCCCTGCCTACCGTCAGTGAACCCCTGTTAGAAATGTGATAATATTAACACTCTGTCAATACGTGTCAACGACAACACACCGGCACCTTAAGTATGGTGATGGCAATTTACTGTTACATCTTCCACCAGTGTCATTCGTTTTCAATACATTATATGTAAGTATAAGACAAAAGAAAGATGCATCAAAATGTATATATGCGTTTTAGAAGAAAGGGAACATTAAAAGGGGAATTCTTGAGAAAAATATTCTTTAGCAGAGGTTCACGTCAATGTTCTATTACCCCATGCGTTTCCTCAAGTATATAGCATATGAAATCAAAATGTTCTTTTTTTTTTGAATAGGTTTATTGACCGAAAATTCATGTAGAGGTAGTAACACGTTCTGCCAGATTGGTCAGGGGAAATATATACACTAATAATATTCTTCAATTCTGTTCTACATCAATACTCCCATTTCTCACCACCCATATTCCACAAAATGTATGCCAATATGCCTTCAGCCACTCAGGTTATTTAGACCATGATATTAGAATATAGACATTGTCCAACAAAATGTCCCAATTTGGTAGAAAAAAAAGTCATCATTGAAACTATTGTTCTTACTTTGCATCTGTACGAAGGACATGCCTGAAGAGGTCGTTGCCCACCAGTTTGATGGCTTTCTCCGGTGTGATGAGCAGCAGGTTGACGCCCGAACCTACGGAGAAAAGAGCAGCTGACTGTCAGTCCCACTCACCCATTGGTAACCACTGCAGCCTCACACACACAGCCCACGAGCAGCTCATCATGACAGGCCAGTGAGCTATATGCTACATGCGTGACATTACCAAGAGCAAACCAACGATAGCATTAACAATATAGAAGGGTTCTGGCAATTCACAGTAACCCCTGAGCTTCGTCTTGTGGATAGTGTAAAACCATTGATGTGCTTTAGATGATTAAATTAATTAACAAGGCCGCTGACTTTTCATTTAAACCAGTTTTTGGCGCATGGAAGATATTATGCCATGAATGCCATTGGTTTTGTGTCATCTTTCTCGGGAGATTTGCATTATGCTGAAACAACATAATCATTTAAGAGAACTACAAGCAAGCAATAGTGCCTGAGTCATTTTGCTGGGGCTGAATAGTACTTAGTATTTTCTTTACATTTATGTCTGATTTAATCCTGTATTAATCTTTAAGAACGAAAATATATATATTTTAATCTATATGTATATTACTAGAGGGACACATGTGAGACCATCGAGTTTCGATATAGGATGGTATTAGCTGTTAATTTAAGTTGTTGAAAACTGTCCATTGACTTAAGCCTGCTAAACATGTAATTGTTAGCTTAATTAATTCACCAGAAAAGTCTGCAGACAGGCTGACTATTTGGCAAATGATGTTGGCCTACAATTTGATTGGCAGGCTTGGTGAGAGCTGAGTTATTTAGGTCACTTAGCATTGAAAAGGAACTTTAACAGGGGCAGATACTAAGACTAAGAGGGATGTACTTGATCATCACATAGTCTATGAAATATGAAGCTAGATGGGGAAGGATTTTATTTTGGCTCTAAATCTCTAGTAACAAGACCCTGTTTATCTAATCATTTATGGTGTCGTGCCAAACCATCCATACTATTTACACATGCCCTAATGCAGTGATGCTATCACCATGAGTGCCGCATTGTCATCTCATTGTTCAGCCTCATGTGGATACAGTGCCATGTTTATCATGCCAATATATGTACAATGTCACTGACAGGAATGGATTCCATTCACGACGACGTAATAACCATGACGTCAGCAGTGACGTCACATATTAATGACGCCATGTCTACAGGCTTGTGCACTGATATCATGCTGTTATCGGCTTCGCTGACGCTCATATACATGTAATGATTCAGCGCAGAGTAGTGCTTTTTTCTCTTTTACTGGCACTGTTTATCAGTATATCGTTTTTTCTAAATGGTACCGGTTTGCATGCCTTACTATCTAAAACATTCCGAGTTTAGAGGAGGAGTCTTATAGCAAGGTTATTTTTCTTTATAATTTTGCACTAAATCGTGCTGTTTTACAAAGTATTATCTTATCACAATGGTTAGAGTCATTTGTATTGTCTACTTTCTGTGACCTACACAAAGGCAGAACAACTGGCTACAATCCGTGTCGAGCCAGTTGTTCAGAACACAGGTTAGTATTGAAAGTCCATGGGGTTCAGTCCACGTGGTAGGGAATTGAAGCTTGAGTGACAGATTCCACAGAGGCGTTTTTCCTCAAATAAATGCCCCCCTTTACGGGGGTAAAAGAAGCCCAAAATGTAGATTAATATGAAAGGCTGGAACTGAAAACGGTGACTGGGATTCTTTGGTGCACCCATATCATCTGCTGTAGCCCCAACTCAAGTAACCGGCGCTGAGTCCACAAACTGATGTTCTTATTACAAAAAAATTTAATTTTGGGAGGATCTTTTTGTAATAGCGGTCAAAATACGTAGATAACCAATGTAGATTTTCTAGATTCACATTAAAGGATTGGGGACGGAGTAAGAACTTCAGATATGGTGACTGTTCGTTAGTAGCGTAATCACACAATATAAACTAAAAGTGAGAGGAATATAGGGTATGCAACAGTGGAGAGATTGGGATGGTCTGTCCATGGTGTACCGGACAGGTTGGGAGTGCTGCTAAAGATAGAAACAAACTTAATTATAGACAGCAGGGCAAACATAAGAACATAGCGAGAGCAGTAGAGACACACACGTTCTATGGGGATGACTAGGGATTGAATGAGGGAGAAAGGACACAGTTGAGTAACACAGGCAAAATAATAGGCAAGGATAAAAGTAGAGAAGGATATGGAAACAGGACATTAAAGAATGCACAAGAAAATGGGAGAATAGGAAAGATACAGAGGATGAAAATGCAAGAATTTGAGAATAGAACAGGGAGTGGGAGAGGATACAAGAGGAGAGGGTGGAAGGTAACAAATATAGACAGAGAGAACAAGGGAACAGAATACAAGTCGAGCACAGAGCAGTGGAACCAAGACACCGATCGGACAGTTGTATTAGAGGGAGCGCGGTGGTTGGGCGGGTGGCATGTGTACATAATAATAATAATGATGATATATGACGAGCAGAAAACAAGGTTCAAAACGTGGTGGATGTGCATTACATGGTGGCAGTACTGAGGTCTCTGAGAGCCGTCAGCGCCGGCTGCTTTCCTCCTCCAGCTGCCTGCCACTTTCTCTCAATCATCTGCAACAAGGGACACACGGAGTTGTCGACCGGCACTGGGCATCTGCCCTGCTGCCCATATAGCATTGCGTATTGACAAAAAAAGGTTCATTTACCCCTAAATCTTATCTGAGTCTTTTCTATGAGAATCCCAAGTTGTCTGACAATGATAAGCATGTATGTTTTATTTGTAAAGACAAAAAGCTTTATATCAAGTGACGCACACATAGACCTGTTCTAATGAAAATAGGGTTTTAAATAAATCAGTCAGCATAAAAGTATGGCGAGGAGTGGCATAGATCACAAGGAAGGTCCCTAGGTTCCTTCAGAAATCAGGGGGATAATCATGGAGGCTGGCACAATGCATTCACTTTAGATCTCATATACGAGTCAGGGAATAATGGCACGACCAAAAAAGGTACAAGCGAACAACTGAACAGGTTTATGTGCATGTCACAATCAAAAGTCGATGTAGATACTTTATACCC
Source organism: Harmothoe impar (assembly GCA_947462335.1). NCBI lineage: Eukaryota > Metazoa > Annelida > Polychaeta > Phyllodocida > Polynoidae > Harmothoe > Harmothoe impar. The sequence goes on from OX381708.1 coordinate 36,709,754, forward strand.
GGACTCAATGGAAGCAAGCCCCACGCATCACAGGGAAGGTTAACTGCGTTGTTAGATCTTCTTTTTAACTCATGTCTACGTTCAAACATATTGAAATGACCTAGCATGTATGACACATGACTGGGTGCCATATGTATCTTTTATACATTGCTACATGTACTAGATAGGACGTAGTGGTGTGTTACCAGTAGGTTACTGGGTCGGCTGTGCATTGAGTCGAGGGACAAAGTGACTACAACAAGGTTGACACAAAACAATTTACTATGCATTAATTTGGACGTAGTCATAGTATGAGGTGTCTCGCCAAAGTTCATACTGCTAAGAAAAAACATTCCTTCCCCTTGATCCATGACCAACTCAATACAAAACCCCATGAATTTGATGCTCAGACTATTGATAAACTACTATGACTCGACGGACCTACCTGTGGCATGAATCTAAGAGATACATTACCGTATTCGACGTGATTAGCACCCCTCTCTTTATTACATTTTGTTTTCAAAGACAAGAAATAGCCCAGATTTTCACGCTAAAGAATGCCATTTATTTTCAAAGGCATCTCGGGTGATAATTACATCGAATACGGCTCTAAGATATAATTTTGAGGAAAATCACGGAAACAAATGGAGTTTGAAAAGAAAGCAATAATATGAAATAAAGTATTAAAATGAAACTACGGTGATAACATGCACACATAAAACATGTGTAAAGTGTCAAGGTTGACAGAAATTGACCAGAATTTGTAATCGTGCCATTTTGTGCAACATCTATAATATCAGCAATCTTTATCACATGTCAGGTGGTCATATACCCAGAGGGACAGGACATACTTTAGTGGCCTTTAGCTTTCCTACCGATACCACAGGTGTCGCCACCGTCTTTATTCCCCTAATCCCCCCCGTCCCCTACCCTCCCACATTGCCTCACTGACTGACTTACTCCACTCCCACCCTACCTCTTCACTTTTATCTACACATTGGAGTAGATTTAACCACAACACAAACAAAATATTAGCCACACTCTTATCAGTACTAGCCGCCTTATATACACCATGGTATTGTGCATATCAAATTTAAGAAAATTGTAATTTATTACTTTTGTTCTATTGCTCAAGAGCTTTTTAAAAAAGTTGTGGCGATATTCACTGAGAGCCTTTAAACATTTGGAGACGCCACTATGATAAGACTATAAAGTAGTACTGAGAAGAGTGTCATCTTATATGAAGGTACCGGTACATATTAATGCGATATTGCTGGTATCAAAGCCTCCCCACCCCCACTGAGACTTACCTCGGTACATGCCAAAGAAGCCTTCATTGCGGAATGTTCTTACTGCACAGTCGAAGCTGGAAACACAAACAGAACCACATGTTAGACACAGGCACGGGCTGATTGGTAGGGGCAGGTGTGAGCACGGAATCACAACCAGTGTTTAGTCCTGACGCTTACTTATAAAACCAGTTGTATAAGCAGCATGCTATACCGTAGACCTCACAAGTATAACACATTACTAAATGAGCAATTTCCAGACCCCCAGTGCGGCTTATATGATTTGTCAACTTTGGAGTTTGGTTTATACATGGGTTTAGCTTATAGTTATACGCGAAAATTTACGGTATGAGGCATATTTGGTATGTCTAATAAAAGCTTAGTCTGGGAAGTTTTACCCTACATAATGTTATAGATGTACCGGTAGTGTATTTTTCACAGTGTCTTATTCACATATTAATACTTTCATTTCGATTCCATGCTCTATGTTGTTGGTTATTCTATATTGATAACAGTAAAAACATGTATACAATATACCGTTTAATTGTGACCACATAACAGGATACTAGGTTCTATGCCCCTTCAACCAGGCAAGTCTTGAGCCACATGACCATCCACATGTCCATAGAAAGTAGGACAGGGCCCTGTAAAGGGGGGGGGGGCAGGATTTTCCTTTTCTCCTTTTTCAGAGCTATGGTACTACGTATCTAATCCTAATGGACTTTCTGCGTCGCAGACATCCACCCTATAGCCCCGAGTGGCGTGGGTAGGGTTGAAGGGGCAGTGTCAGGGTGAGGAGGGGGATCTGCGAACTACGGGGGGTTCCAGTTTCTATGTAGATACTGGCTCGTAATGCACCAATATATTAAAGTATGAGCAACATGAGTATGGCAGATCAGCACATCTGAGCGTGTATTGTGACAAGTATGGGCATGATGTTTTTAGCAAAAATATTCATTTGTACCTTTCTAGTAAAGCACTGACACACCGACCGAGTTCAACGGGGGAGTTTTTTTTTGTTTTTTTTTTATATTGTTGCTGTTTTGATTAGGCCGTATCAGTTAGAATGACAAAGGGTATCGGGAGGCAATTTTATCATATTGAATGTTTTACGTAACTATAGCCTATACTATTTTGCAACAGATTAGGTATACATTGTATATAAACCTGTATATTTCTGTCTCCAGTGGCTATAAGAGAATAACAATCCCAGGAGTCCTAATCTCTCATGGGGTCTTCATGCAAAAGAGATTAACTTGGGGTGAAGGACTAATATGAGAGATTGGGCAGCTGTCGACAGGCTGGTGAGACTGTGTGGGGTGAGTGTGGAGGGGAAACCTGAGACGGTCAGGGGAAAATTGCTGATGCATGGGAGGGAAACAAGGGTCCGGGGGTGAGAGCAAAGAGAGTCCAATGGCACTCGCTGGGAGTGGGAGGTGAGAGGTGTGGACCCTGGAGAAGACAACTCTGGTAGGCAGGGCACTAATGCCCACTTGTGACCTTCAACTCCAGCCGGACCTTCTCACCACCTCCCCCATCTGTATTCCTCCCCTACTCCCACCTCACCTTACCCTCTGTAGCCCTGACATTACTAGCAGCACCCGACTCTCTATATGAATGTAGGCCCTCCTTCATAACAAACAGACCGGTTATCTTCTTGTCTTATACAAATAGAAATACCACTACAGTAGCTAGATGTCCCCCAAATAGAAAGCTCGTATGTTTGGGTATAGTTATACCGGTATCGGCAAACCAGATTGCCCACTAAGGAAGAGGAACAGAGGATATCCTCAATTTCTCAAGATATAAATCACGCTCTGAGGGATGGTTATTTTGGGAACTAACGATATTTAGCCGTACCTACCCTAAACACCAGTGAGTACCTATCAGTGACCTCATTTTACGATCAGGCAAAGCCTTTATAATCGCTCTGGAATCCTCGGCTTCTACGCCCTGGGATTTATGCAAATTGTTTTGTCAACTTTGAAAGCTATGAAACAGGTAAGTCTAAGAGTTGAGTTGATACTTACAGACTTTTATACATGCGCTCCCCGTTGGGCCCTATCTGTTGGTTCTGTAGGCGTGTCTTCACCAGGTCTATAGGGAAGACGCACGTCACGCCCACGATTCCCGCTATAGCGCCATTGATAACGCGCGGTACCAGCCTGAAAAATTAATGCAAACGAGTTATCATCACTGTAAACAATAGCAAAATGTGTATATTGTTATCATCATTATCATTCAATATGTTCCTGGTTACGCCACATAAAAAAAGGATTGCAGACACGGCCTGCGAAGGATTACTAACATATGATATATATTTATATATATATAATTATATATATATATATATATAATTGTATATATATATATATAGAACTAACCAGATCACAACCAATGATTGATGTAGGAACTCCTTATTGCAAGTAATGTCCATGTACTTTATACTTAATATTATTGTGGATTATATATGAATTGACATTCAGGTGTAAGTCTGAATGATGATTCTGGGATAAATCGCCCCCCTACACATTTTATGTATTCATCAAAATAGAGACCTCATATCCTTTTGCACACAAACTCTTGCTCGGGTTGCATTCCCATCTGAGACAGATATAATAATACTTGATATGTTCATAGAAGGACATAAGATACATAAATGTACTAAGTAAGGGTACACTTGGACCAAGTGCTCTATGCCCATGCCTCTCCCAACCCCTGTCTGCTGTATGGAGTAGATATATATATGTAGCATCCAGGTCCGACACAGACACAACATGACACCAGCACTCTCCCATCACAGGCGTAGTCTCTGTGTACCTGTTTCATGTCGAGGGTATCTCAGGTGGGAGAGGGGCAGCCTGACTAGTCTGAGCTCCCAGTCAGAGAGACAGATGTTGGAGTCTAGGTCTAGTTTAGCATGTCTAGGTCAGGACAAATTTAATGTACCAGTCCTAGTGCCAGAATTAGGGCCGTCATAAATGGTTATTATATCGGTAATACCATATGTTAATCATTATATCAAAATACACATATATATATATATATATATATTCTACAGAAATTCTTTTATCAATTACCAGCACTACTCACTGATTAATGACAATGCAATGTACATACCCATTTCTGGTAATGGTAAAACTAAACGATCTCCATATAATTTACTCCTTTATATGTGACCATATTCTTATAATCTGAGATTTTAAAAGAAATCGCCAGAGAACTTGCCATTGTTGATATAGCTGCGGCTTGTGATGCATAACTGTGTGAGTGTTGGCGCAGTTTCTTATGATAGCAACTCCGTTACATAAGGTATACTTAACATAGCAAATCCCGACCTACCAGTAGGTATACATTCATACCACCTAGCTAAAGCAAAGAAGGTCCAAACCCAGGAGGATCAACGCACCCACAGGGCCTCTACCAGTACTCGGAATAGTACAGGTCCCTCAGTCGCCAAGAGATGATGCAATGTATGATTTAGTACACCCATGGACTTGGCACATCACATTAACTCTCACCGACCAGGTCACACTATGACTATTAAGTCTCAATATAAGCCATGTGTGGATAATTATAGATTTAAAATGGGAATTGGTGACCATGTGCTTCATTAAACATATAATACGGGGCCATTATACATGTATTACCATCTTTCAAACATTTTTCACAACTCTTGTTTTTGTGCACTCGTATCGTGCATGTACCAAAGCAGCATCACAATGTCATCGTTCCCCATAACTTCTGGCTATATGACACTACACACCCGTAGCGGTAACATGATACTTGAATACAATATCCCCTATAATATGTATAAGCCCTACACCTCTCCCCAGGTGCTTGGGGCACTCACCAGTAGATCTCCCTGTGGCTGGGTACAGGCCGCGTGCTGTAGGTGGGGGGTATGCCCGTGAGAACGGCCTGCTCGTGGTGGCGGAACACGTTTATTATAGGGTGGTACATTCTGCTACCTCACGTCTTCTACCAGCAGCTCTAAGTAAATGTTGTATCAGCAACTTGAGCAACTCAAATAGTTTTTGGATCCGATAGTGTTTTCTCTGATTTGAGCTATTCCTCTCGCAGTTAACTCCTTTGAGCAGCTCTGAGCGCTATATATATATATGAGCAAGTCCAGCAGCTTAGCTTGTTGTATTCTCTCTCAATTCAGTAATTCAGACTAGTATTACCTCCCTGTTGGCTGCTTAATCTTACACTATGCGTCAGGTGATCTAACTGTGATACCTCAGCCGTCACAGGGAACTGACTGAGTCACTCCACTCTGGTAGTACCAAGAAATGAGGGCCGCCTGTGACGAGTGCCTCTTGGTGTTCCAGGAACTTCTAGGAACCGTCCAGATCAGGGTGTAGTGAAGGTCTACGTCAGTAGACTCCAGTCTTACCCTTAGTAAGGCAGGTACCGCCCTCCTGCCGCCCACACAGTTGTCACTCCCTGGGTGAGCACCTGCGAGCTGCTCGTGCTCCTCCTGGGGGTCACCTGGATGGCCACAGGTCACTACTGGGCAGGTGAGTGTGGTGGGTGGTATGGCGGAGGGCTGCCGTGGAGCAAAAGGACGGAACAGCTCAGCTCGCCTCCCACTCACCCCTCAGCCCCCCCACCACCACGTCAGTCTCACCTTTGGGACTGCTCGAAAACTTAATAACAGTGTAGAAGAAATATACTGTTGCTGACAATGGGGACTCCATGTAATATATATGACCCTTTCTTAATTCTATACTATAATAATGATAATTTAGTTCCTACGAGGGTTTTTGGAATATTTTCCACCTACAATGCATTAATTCTATACTGCTCATTGGTAATTTGTCTTTAAACTGAATGACCAATTTTCTATGTAGAATTTGCACATTGTTCTACATGGTGACAGTTTACAATTACCGGTATCTTTTTTCTTCTTTGTGAATCACTCTTAGATTCCTATATGTTTCCTATCACCTATGTTACAGGAGGGAAATGAGTGATACACGAATACCCCCGGAAGTATGGCTAGGGCGCAGGCGTCAGTTCCCCTGGAGGCCTATTAATAGTTGAGGTATGCCCCTCACACACATACACAGTAACACACCCTTTACTCACACACCCTGGAGGAAAACCGCACACCTCCTGAACACCCACCGTACGTCACTATAGGGGGCAACACTATACTACGTAGTCACCTGTATACCCACGTGTTCCTCCAGCACCTGTTTACTGTCTTACACAAGGCTAGCTTTAAATTACATGTAAATATGTACCTGACCTCAACATTAAATTTACCCCTGCACTATTTGATCTCACACATTGGATATCACATTGCTCCTGATGAGAAAATTGTTTGTCGAGTCACCAAAGTTGTTTGGTTCAATACCTCACGATATACATCCAGACTACATACCTGAGATTCCATGTGACCAGGTTTGGCAACAGCAGGTTGATAGATTAAAGGTAGTGAAAAGTACCGTATGTATGTGACCTTAACATAGAATTACCCCTGTAAAATTTGATCTTACATTGGTCATGAGAAAATCGTTTGTCAAGCAAAGTCACCAAACAAGTTTGTCTTCTTGGTTGTTTTGATTATGGTCACACTATTTGCAAAGGCTGGGTGGGGGGTTGTAGCTATACTCCGGCCTACTGAACACTCACTTTCCCAATCGTCATTTTCGACTAGCATTTAGATTTATTAAATCTGGCTATCTGATATGTACACACATCATGGCACATTGTATCCTAATCTTCTTAAATATAATTGCTGGCCGGTGTCGATCAAGGAAGTTGCTCGATCTATTGCTCACTACCTGCTCACTTGTGTTCCTCATGAGCAGCTCTTCGTGTATTAAACTGCGCACTCATGCCCTTCATGACCTTTGGCCCCCATATACTAGACTGTTGTACTATGAGAGGGCGGTGTGTGGCGGTTCTAGAGGCACTGAGGAAGAGGCAGCATGTAAAGAGATCACTAAAGAGGTACAGCATGTGATGCCATTGAGTGAGTTCTGGGGAGGGGGGGGGGGGTCGCTGGGGGAGTTCTAGGGTAGGGGTTGGAGAGGGGGGGAGGGGTGAGGCCCCATACCAATAATAGCATCAGGAATCTATCCTAACGTACAACACGTGACTAGTGACGTCATTAGGTGTTGTCAATGAGGGGTTCTAGTACAGGTAAGGCAGACAGGAGTCTTTACTGTCAAGGTTAACACAACATGTATGACACTGAGACCTTCAACACACCAACCCTAACCCAACTACAGACACTACACTACCTGCAGTGGGTGGTCAGAGGTAGAGAGGGACAGAATCCTGACATGACCCTCTAATACTGTTTTATCCCCACCCCACACTACCCTCCCACCTCCCGTGGTAGCTGGTACACAGAGTAAAGTGCGCAGTTGGTGATTCCTAGTATAACCCCTTATCTCACACTTAGATTGTGAGCAGTTCTTGGTAGTCTATGGTCAGATATACAGGCATTAATACCAGATTCTTCCAGACTATTAATATAATATTGGAGTCAGTCAAACTAAGTAAAGTCGTTGTAATCTTTTGTCCTACGTGTAAACGTTCGAGACACAGAGCTTTGAACCGTTGACCACCAATGTTCTTTGAGTTAAGGTATGCACCATTACAGAGTGTAACTTGTGGGTCAAGAACCAGGTCTGTGTATTTACTTATCATAATCCCCAGTCTCTGAATAAATCTGACAAGTGTTTACATTATAAATTATCAGAGGATGTACATCATCCCATCAGCTTCATAAAAAAGAGGCTTCTGATAATTTTTTTTTTAAAAAGGACACTTAAGGTTGATCGCTACTCTTAACTTTTCATTCATAGAATTTCCTAATTTTTTGCACCAGGGTAGTTTAGATCATTAAGAAAGGGAAAATGCAAAAGAAATAGGGGGGGGGGGTCCCGAGCTACTTTTTTTGTTACAGATTTTTGAAAAAAAAGTATTCTCTATTTTGCCAAAAAATACCAAAAAAAAGGGAAATTTTCATGATTTTTTTTCTTAGTGAACCAATGCCCACATTAATTTTGTATTGCACATGAATAATCCTAGGTTATGTTCTTTAATGGGAAAAATAGAATGATGGTCCAAAAATGTACCTTTGTATGAAAAAACGTAATGGTTTTATGACGATTATTCAAATTTAATGCATAATTCTTCAGCAATATCTAAATATCACTGAAAAAAATCCATGAACTTTTTTTTTTTTTTTTTTTTTAAATGTTCAGATCAATAGCTTACATTTAAAAGGACTTTTGATAGGTGGTCCCGGGCATATTTTTATGGTTTTGGGCCTTTGAAGTTAAAAAATAGTGCAAAAATGGTCTAAATCTCATATTTAGAGCCTAAAAAAATGGGTAAATGGGCAAATATCTGGGTGTAAAATGGCTGTATTTCCCACCCTTGGTTATTTCAAAGAACCTAATGAGATCTTTATATATCTAGATAATGATTTATTGATTAAGAAGTCCAATGTTCTAACTTATATAAAAAATAGCAAATATTATTGGCTATAAATACATCAAATATTCAAATCCAATAAAACGCTCAATTTTGCTCGAAATTGTCCGATCTTTTTACATAGCTTAGTCAGCATATATATGTTTCTAGTTTATTAATATTAGCTCAATCTGATACATATAAGCTATATGCACAGAGACCTGCGCAGTGGTCCGTATTCAATGAGTAGCGATCAACCTTAAAACTTTTAATATGAATATATGAATTAATTGTACTTTGACGATAAATCCTGAACTGGGACTACCCTAATAATATGCAGCTGATTGATTGATTGATTGATTTGTTTAACGTCCAGACGTACATCAAGTACCTCACGGGACAGAGGCAGGTAACTATTCCCCCTTGTTTTGAGCGTCTATGTTTATACAATTTATACTGTGGTGTCCTTAAAAGGAGACCAATAAAACAGCATATTGCAGTACTTTGGGTGTTGCTTAGTCTAGCTAGATCCTGGAACATATATTTATACCCGGCCCGGTTTTTCATAGTTTAGGTAGATCATGAATATATTTATACATGTACATATTTGGCACATTTTTACAAGAGTGAATTTACATTATGTAAAATATGACCATGGGTTTGGCAATCGTTTCCATTTGATTTCGTGTACATACTTGCCGATCCCAATGTATGAACTGTGTGTGTCTCTGTTTGCCAGGTCCCCAGATGTATCCATGACGTGACATTAAATATCAAAACGTAATATGCATGCCTTTAACAATAACGAAAAACTAATGGATGACACATAGTGTCACCCGTGTGCCCATTACCTGTCCATCGTGAAATCCCGTGACACACACTACAGACTGGGATACAGAGTGTTGACTTATTCATATTCAGTATCATCTCATATTATAGTAACAAGCTAAAATCTCTCAAGGCGAGTTGAGTTTAGTAGTTGGGCTTAGATTCTAGAACTTGAATAAGGTTATCATTTGCTATTTTTACTTCTAATCACTCATACACAATTATATACGAGGTTTGAGCAAGTCTACCTCACTGACAATAACGATTTTGTCGGAGAATAAACAGTCAGGTGGAGCCCCACCATATATCGATCAAACACCATCTTATCTCAATATTACATTTAGAGATCAATGCCGTCCAGCAGTACGTGGAAGCTAACTCTAGGTTTAAATCTTTCTTCACCTCTTTGACAGGAAGAAAGCCATGGAGCTACATGGAGCCGGATCAGTAGAATTGATGTCACTTTGATATAAAGATAGAATATCTGAAGGGATTTTTTTTTTTGAGGGGGGGGGGGGGGAGATCCCATTTCTCCTTAGAAACAATATTTCCTCCATTTTTTAAATACAAATTTAATATGACAAATACGCGTCCTGATGTATAGAAAACCCCACCGTTAAAAATGCAGATGTTCTGAAAAGCCTGTCGTTTATCATATGAACATACATCTAAGAGTCAGTCTGCCCCATCCTACTTCTAGCTATACCCAACCCTTGGGATCTTCACACATGGCTAACTATCTTAGTATATATAAATCATTTGTCTCTGTCAGATAAAAAACACCGTTTCACGTTTTCAGGAGTGTGACTGAGTACGTAGCAGCTGACTGTTAACTGATCTAAACAACCTCTTGAGTCTAGAGCTTATATAAATTGAACTCCCATTGTCAGGAGAGGTCATTGGTGTACCATCTCCTCTTAGTAAATAAAAGGTGGACGGGTTAAGACATCGGTCCTGTATCATTGAACATGAGTTGGGTGGGTTGTCTCAATGGTTCAGTCCGGGGGGAGCAGTGCCTTTATGTTGGGATGCGTGAGATGTATTTAGCGCAATGCACAGACTATTTCTAAAATAGTTATTTTGATACTCTTTTAGTTTAAACATATTTTATCATGTTGTCTATATAGAGATTTGCAAACGTTGTTTACACTCAAATTACAGCCTAGGACATACCCTACAGAGGTTTTCATGTGTGAGTTACACGAAGCTAGTTATGCGTAGGACTAGAACACACCGCCCGATCACCTTCCACTTATTATGAACAGTTATCCATAAAATAAAGTCATCCTCAACCTGAATTTTGATATTCTTAGTTTTAAGTGACATTTGGGGGAAACCTCTGTGCACCCTCCATTCCGCCCCTGTTAATCTATTGCTAATCTATTGCCTAACCTATTAGGTCAGCCACCACAATAACGACACACCAAGAACACCACCTTAACATAGTATACGTCTACTCCAGGCGCCTAAGATGCCGCTCCTCTACAGGAGGAGGCCCCTGGAGGAGCAGTCCTACTCCATACCTGATAACCTGATGTGATATACTCCTATCTACAGATAGCACAGTGTCTCCTTATGGTCGCCCTCATTATATCTATAATTGCGACAAGCATATACCTAACCTGGTAACTGGTTCTAACCCACCAGGCAGGTGACACGTGGAGGTGTAGACTAATACATACAGAAGGCTCCTTTTTAAAACATTTCCTATCCAGTAACTCAATCAATGATTTGACTAAAAAAAAAATCATTATTACACAACAAACACACTTATGTATCCCGCCTGTCCGAGTCGGGTAGGAGAGAGCAGTGCATAATATCCAAAATCTATTAAATGCACGCATACCACGTATCCCTCTATATACCTCTATTACTCTACTCTAATATGAATAGACTCTACTCTAATATGAATAATATCATAATCTGGGTACACTATGTTGAAATCTCATATGTCATTTTAGCTATGATCAATAACAACTGTTGACCTCGTACGGCATATAGTAAGGTCACCAAAGCTACATGACACATGGCGTGCTACACATACATCCTATAACCATGTCCCTTTGTGACTGTGGCGTAGTTCTATCTGGAATGTGGTATCAATTGAGAACTAGGTAGAACTAGGAATTCAGATATGGGAGATAGTAGGGCAGATATGCAGAAGTACTTCAGGTTAATACTTCTTTTGTCATTGTGCTACTAAAGATGTTTTATGAATTGAGTGAGAAGAAGGCCATCTAGGCTGAGTGGTTTTGTGAGATCACTGGAGGAGAAGATATACACATTGACCATGTAGGCCTACATATCTCAGCGAGTATCACTGAGCCCTATTGTTTGAGAAGTTCACTTAGATTTTCTTAACACCCGGATTTCCCAATAACCAGCACTTCCAAGCCACCCAACTAATTCTTTTAAGTTCAAACACTTCTTCTAAGAGAGTGGGAACTGTTGAACATGGTGGGTGGGGGGGGGGGGGGGGACGGGGGTCACCTGTTGAGTACTACGACTTACTATAGCTAAAAGGGGTTGACCGCATTACATTTGAACCCGGCTGGGTGTTCCAGAATATCATCTGCAGAATATACAGCATCTCTATTGGGTAAGATTACATGAATCCTGCTTTGTCCCTGGGCCTGCCTCCAGCTAGGTCCATCTACCTTGGGACGCGGGATAATGGCTATATAGTAACCGGGTGACGTGGATGTGTGTCAGGCCTCCAAAACCACGCTTCACTGGTTTATCTAAAAATATGGGACACAACCACCCCATGGTTACTCGGAACTCCACGGTTGCCTCTTTGTGTGAGCCACACGAGGACCTCCTCTTATGTCCCCACAGTCCCGTTCTTTTAATCAGAAAAAGGGTGTATTTGAATATTCACATATTAAATTTACTAATCTTACGACATGAGAAGATTTGAAGGTTTGACTGAGGAAATCCGGGTAGGGAATACATCTAGTAACTTATTTGTATTTGAAAAATCAAACCGTAAATTCTGGCGCATATTGCATAATATCGGCGCCTTTTCCAATGAAAAATACCGGTACTTAACGGTACATGGGAATCACCCCTAATCTAATTGATGGATAGATCTCTATTTGGTTCTTTTTTAGATGAAAATGTGTACAACGGGAATACTTTTCCTTATATCTGATGGATATAACCTTTTTTTGGGGTTTATGTTCTGTTCTAATTGATGGTTTTCAAAATTCTAAAAACTACAGATAGCGTTGCAGTATGGGGACAACCCTGTGTTCCAAGAAGTCCTTTATGTGACCACTGGTACCAATTTGAGAACATAAGTACATGTCTTATTGTACACCTATACAAACTTCAAATATACAGACATGTACCTCTTCTACATTATGTAAACTTAACGAGTTCATTAAATCCTGCCAATATATTGTAGACTAATTCCAATACTTAACAAAGTAGAATTCCATTTCCTCTTTACCCACCCACCGCCCCCGCTCCAACCTTGCTCTTATATAGACTAAGACCCTTACCTACCGATTCTAAGGTCACTCTGTGTGTTGTGGCTAACAGGTTCACAGTGGCAAGTGTTAAGCTAGATCTGCAGACGAGGATTAGAAAATAAGCCACAGATGGCACAACACTGGGCTAATATTTCCTGGTACTGTTACGTATAGGGGGGAACAGGTTTCATATTAAAGGCGGATTGAGTACACGGGATTGGGTCAGTCTATTCGATGGTGGTAAATGACATATATGGGACTTGAGCGGTGATCCTTACAGAAAAAGAACAGGTGGATTTCCATGTCGAGCACTGGCTGAGTGGCAATTTCTGATAACCCTTCCCCCCTTTAAACTAGCCGTTTCTGGTCGTTTTAATGGAGGGATTAAGTGCGGGGGAGGGGACGCAATGATTTGGTTCCAAATTTGGCATGATATAAAATCTTATAACCCCCCCCCCCACCTCCAAAAAATGAAGTAAATAAAGGCCCCTCCCCTTTCTTTAAAAAAAAAAAGGATTTTACCACTCCCGTGCCCCAAGGGCACCCCCTAAGGTAAGATCAGTGGTAACTATCCGTAATACCTATCAGCAGATGCTTTAGAGCCTACTATATATTTTTGTCGATGTGTGCATAATATAGTCCTGTCCTCTTTATTATGACAATTCTAATTCCTCACTCGTGTTATAAGTGTAGTGCGTGGGCGCTGGAGGACAGTAGGAGTGGAAAGAGGGTGGGTCAGATGAGCCTGGACACGTGAAGTACAAACTGCTTCATAGCCCATGTACTGGAGGGCCGCCAAAGTACTCCAGCCGCTATACATTAAACCACATGTATAATATAAACCTGTGTCTGATCACCTATAGAGGTGACCTGTAACTGTTACATACAAGTATACTAAGATTATATGACTTTTATGTCCACAGACTTTAGTTATAATGTTCTCTGACAAAATATAAAGTACCAGTACCCAATGCTAGGTGCACCACACAGCAATGTGCAGCCTTTTTATGCCCTGACACGGGACCCTGTCATGATGCCATACTACGCAGGGATGCCAAATCAGTTAGTCATTATCTGCTAGAGGAGTTGGGATGGTGTATTATTGGGTGCGGATCTAACCCTAACGTGGCTGACCACCCCCCCCCCCCTGCCCCATAGAGGAATCTAGTTACTAGTACCTTGTATTAATCTCACATGTCATGAACACAGTGTAGATGTTAACATTATATGTTAAACATTATACCATAGTTATTCACTTTAGACAAGTATGATACCATCTCAGGTAATCCAATAGCCTTATCGTGACAAATATGCCTTACCTAAAATGGATAAGCAGCGAAGAACCGCACAGCTATAACTTTACATGGTGAGCTTACACAGAACACTAGTTTACATGGTGAAATAACCATATTTCTTCTAAAATGTTAAAACTGCGATATAATTGTAATAATGCATGGATAAGTCAGCACTCAAGCTCCTTATCAATGTATTATAATTCCCTTACTATTCTCAGCATGCTATCAACAGTAAGCATGTATTCATTGATATGTCGATGTACTCCTCAAACGTTACATATAATACCTGAGGAAAGCAATTCATGGCCTCACTCTTACAACCGGGCATGGGGTTAAAGTGTAAGTACACAAACTTGAGATATGGCGAGTAACTTGGCACCATGCCCCGCACAGGTAAGTTGCTTTAGGCTTAAAAAAAAGTTGTGTTCCGGTATCCTGACCGACCCTCCGTTTTTGGGGCCGACCCTAATTTTTTTTTAGAGATTTTTTTAATTTTTAGAAAAATTCATGACAATTTTGACATTTTTACAGCTAAAAATCAACTTTTTTTTACTAAAAGAAATTGTAAAAAAAAAAAAAAGATCCGACCTACCGACCCTGTTTAATTTTGGCCATGTTACCGGAACACAACAATTTGTTTTAAGCCTTATCCCTCATATCAAGTCTCTTTTTCAAGATTAATGAAGCAATGTTCGTGTAACGTCTAATGTCTATTTTAGTGGGGTTTTTTATTGAAAGATATTATTTCAGTTCGCTGTTAGCAGAGGGTGAATCACATACACAATCTTGAAATAACCTGCAGGCAAATACATATTTTGATTGCCAAGCCAATAAATCGACGCTTTCATATTTTCAGCATCTGCTATCTGCTTTATGATCAACTGGTTTCATTGTACCTCAGTTTGCCGAGCTGTCAACGCCCATAGGGGAGCTGACTAACACAACTCAATCAGATCACCGTACTGTCGCGATTTAGCGCCGGGGCGCTCTTCAGTTTGGAGGGGCATTTATATACCCAAGACAGGCGTTTATTCAAGATCCTATTTTAGTACTTAAGGAACCTTTCAAGACCACTGTACCCCCGGCGCTAATACAAGACGGGCGCTCTTTTGAAACCGGTGCTTAATCGCGACGGTACGGTAATCATAAATAGAGGTCAATCCATTAAGTATGTCACGCAGGGAAGGGTCTTGGTCAGAGTGTGACACACAATGTTGGTGGTTTGGGGAAAAGTGTGACGGCCAGAATGCCGAGGGTCGGGTCCGGAGAGGGGGGGGGGGGGGGCTCTCTGATACCAGAACTGAAACTATAGACTTTCTGTTACTGGCCATTCAATATAGGCCATGTTCCGATTCCAGTATTATGAGTATGGCATCCCTACACCTCACGTTTATAGGATTAACCAGCTAGGTGAATATACACATCTAATTAGTGCTCCAGGATCAATGGTATGCTGCATAGCTCATTACTCATGCAGCAGGTTGGGGATCGATAGTGCACAGGTACTGGTGGAGTATAGAGGTCACAATGTAAGCTTCATACAATAGTAGCTCGGCATTATTGGAACTTATCCCACGGTGGAGGGGTAAGACAAAAGAATTTACATCTCAGTCAAGTCAGTAATTGTAAACTGTACCTATACAGGATCATGGCACCTCAGTAAACACTGCCAACTAGTCAGCCAGATGGTGTTAACTTCGTCTTGACCTTGTGGGTGGTGGTTATATGACATAACCCTGTGGATATATAGGTTAACTAATACATACCAATGACAATGAGCGTGTAGCCCTACTTTCACACCTGGATGTATCACCAGCGGAGAATTGAGCATGGCATGTGTTTGAATATAAATCAGGACTATCTGCCCGTATCCATTTTTGAAGACAGTGAACGAAATATCTAACAGATCAATTTCGCATTGTGCTGTGAATATATTGTGTACCCATGGTTTAAAATCACCTAACCTGTTCCCCTACATAAGTATGGCATATATCCACTGTCTACTGGTCAGGAGTCGCTGTCTTCACACCTTGACCTTTTGTGCCAGTGGTTATATGCCATAACCATGTAGAGGTGTGTACAGTAGGTTAATTAATACTTTCAATGTAAAAAGCCTTTTTGCTCCAACATCATTGATTTGAAATTACTACTTACATAAATGTTAGAAATCTTAAGAATTGATATATTGATAACGGAGCTACTGCTCGTTAGATCTGGATAATAGTTGGGTATAAACGTGCATCGACTGCCACTAGCATCTGCACTACGATGGCATCTGATTCCATCACACTCAGTCATAATATGTGCCTTATCTAGAGGGGGGGGGCGCTGGAATTTGAGAAGGGGCACAAAAATGTCCACCACCAACCCCCCCGTTGTACATACCTTTAATGACCCCTCCCTTACCCCTGGAGTCACCCAAATGTTCACCTGAGCGTGGACAGGGGCAAGTCTAGGCAATGGTGTGGGGGCATACTACCTCATAGAACTTCTATTATTAAAGCAAGCCCAGGGTGACTGGAAGTAGGAGTCATCCTTTTAATGCTCCCAACATACTAATATCAGATTTAAGCAGCAATTACCTTCCACTAAAATTTAGCATGAATACAAAACTGCAAGGAGTACTCACGAGAATTTCTGATCCATCCAAGTGAGTGTGCTGACGGTACTGGAATGTACTCCTGGTCGTTAATACCGGGCCGTGTGTGTGTGTGTGCTGGTTGTGCGGCGGACAGTGCTGGTGTGAAGGCCTCTGGAGGTTGGTGCAGTAGTGGTGGAGGGCCGACCTTGGTTCTGGTCAGCGCCGCACTGTGGAGCCACCTGAATGAGACGCAGCATGAATTAACAAGTCACGTGGGCGGCGTGAGTACGGGCAAGCTGGCAGGCAGCCAGAGGACTTTCACAAGTTTCAGAGGCTACATGTATATGTATACATCTCCACATGTTACGTACTATAGGTCTATATGGCCGTGCACAGCCAGCATGGCAACACACGGTGGCCAACATGTGGGCGGCAGTGGACATGGCACCCTCTTGGGGCATGACAAGAGAGGTGAATTCTATATCCAGGGAACTGTTTATTAGATGGTAGAGATGCGGACAAAGGTGTCATTGGGATGTGTGGGTGGTATGGGTTAGGGGTGATGGGGGCCATATATAAAGGAGACAAGGGTGCACCCACATGTTCTGACAGGTACATGTATGTGTAACTGTATCAGGATGGTAGTAATTATGACCAGATTCTAATGTGGGCGGGAACATAATGGTTGGAATCTGTTTTCCCAGATTTCCCAGTATAGCTTACATTTCAATTAATATATCGTGCCCAGATTTGAGCCATAGTTGTAGTTTTACCTCTGCGCATGTTCAAGACCGGGCGGCGCTTATTCGAAGAACCGGCGCTATAAATATAGGCCATTATGGTGCCTCTACATGGGTATCCACATTTTTGACCATGTCGCCATGTCGAATTTTAGCAAAAGGGCTGTGTTGTGTCGATTTTTATCCCATACATAGCTGTACATTCTACTTGATTTTTCCATGTCTGTCGATTTTTAAAAGGGCCGTGTCGCTCGTGTAGATTTTTTAAAAGAGCCGTGTCGCCCATGTCGAATTTTACGCATGTAGATGCACATTATGGTAGATATAATATAGCCTGAGAAGCTGTCAACTACAACCATCTCCATAACTTTGGTTACTTTTGCAAAATGTCAAAATGGCCAATGTCAATGTGTAGAATTTAAGGGTCTAGGGCTATTTTTGAGAAACCTCTTGGCAATCTTATATTTAATTTATTATATTGACACCGGTGTGCGGCTGGGCCTCTGACAACCCTTTACCTTGGGGCGGATACTCAAGATGCCCTAGATTAGGGAGTGTTCATTTATTAGTTACAGGGGGGGGGGGGGGGTGGTGGGTTTGGCGGGGGGTGGGGCATAAAAATTTCCAACCCCTCCCGAGGGGGGGCGTAAAAAATTCTGACCCTTCTTGAGGGGGGGGGGGGCGCAATAATTTAAGCGGCCCCTTTTTTAGCAAAAAAGCCAGCGCGTTACTATAGTTCAAAGGGGGGTGGGGCGTAAGAAAAATTTCACGCGGATCTCATTACCCCCCCCTGTAAATAATAAATGAAGACACCAATCTCAAGGTAAAATTCCTAAAATTTTCTTGAAAGTTGAAGATCAGCTCAAATTCCACCAGAACATACAAATTCAAAATACAAATGGAGAATGTTCTTTGGATCATGGTCTATTTGTCAAACCACTGTAAAACACCTATCTAGAGGTCAAATTCCGAAATTTCCCTCTGTCTTTTAGAAGCTCCCCTGCATCCCCCGCCCCCACTTTAAAGATGGTTCGCTGCCCTGGATTTCCCTGAAAGCGCCTACCGGGTAGTCTATGTTTCAAAAATGTTTGCTGAAACTCAGAAAGTGATCATTGCCTTAAGGGATTTATTGAAAGGTAACCCTTTGGCTAGCCTAGAGTAGAGATTGTCAAAAACTGACCTTTGGTTAAAGAGGGATATTGAAATTTGCTTTAACATGCCCTTGTGAGCCGCACACCCATGCAAAATGCATTGTTTTAGTGGCTACCCCCCCCCCCTCACACACATCTCCAGTACCCAAGATAGGGGCGTGGCAACCGGGGCGAGGGTTGACATGCCCCCCCCCCCCCCCACCCCCAACACCCCACCAGGGGCGGCGGAACATACTGAAAGTTGGGGGGGCCAAAGGCCCAACCATATAAATTTTCGCTTATTTTGCGCATTTTCTCTAATGCGCGAAAATATGATGTGGGTGAATGTTTCATGCAAGATAGTGGGTGGAGGGGGGGGGGGGTGAAATAAGTGGCAGTATGTCAAATTAAAATGGCAACCTAAATATCCGGAAGAATTAGTGGTAAAAATAGCAGGGGGTCTGGGGGCATGTTCCCCCCGGGAATTTTTGAAAATCTCAAAGAGAAAGGGTCCATTCTATTGCGTTTTATGGGGGAGGTGTCAATAATTGCTATTCTGATTTTCAATTAAATATAGCCCTATAAAAGGGAATGTATCATTTACAATTGGCTTTGTACACGGCACTTTCTACTGTATACAATTACCCCCCCCCCCCCCCCCCTCCACCAGGACCCTTACACATGGGGGCATGTCAACTAGACACATACTAGGCCCCCTGGCCTCGGTCTTTTTTTTTCTGTTGTACTTAAATATGTCATGACTTTTATTTGCCTTATCTCAATCTCAGCAGATATCTGAATCCAGTCTGATGTGATGGACAAACAAAACGAATGTTGAAGTCAAAGTCAAAATCAAATCAACGTGGACTGGAGCCCACAGTCACAGCATTTATAAAACGCCGGTAGTAGTGGTATATTTTGAATGGAATTGCAGAGTGTCCTTTGCTCACCTGTGTTATTATGTTAGCTGCTCCTTGCAAGAATCCCTCTTAAATGTGTCGAGACGGAATGTTTATTACACGGAATTTCTACAAGGAATGCACAGCGATAGCAGCAACGTTGGGATGCTGGGAGACGAGCGCAGCGGCCTTGACCTTGACCCTGTGTCAGGCCGCGGTAAAAGATGGAATAGCGTTATCAATACGGAACACCTCTGGCTATCGAGTTTGGCGCGCTTATTTCCAGAACCTTTCTCAAGCCGTGACACAGTGCAGTGGGATTCCCAATAGCTCTACATTGGTAGAGTTATTTCCAAGAATGGTCCACCGAACGGGTGTACCAAACCAGGAGGTTGAGTTTTTCCCTTTTTTAGTACATGCTAGCTTTTAGTAGTTTCGCGGGCTAGGGAATGTTGCCTGCATTAGGGACTCAAGAATCTACTAGGTGAGGCCCTGTAGGGCCCAAAAAAAAGAAGGTGTGTTTCAGGTTACATAGTCTGAAAATCTAGGTAGGGTAGGTCGAATTTTTTTTTTTTTTTTTTATTTTTTAAACTTTGGCCTGAAAAGCACCCAAAACTGACTCGCAAACTTCAGCGTTGACTCATCGACAACGACGTTGACTCGTATACTATCAAATTGACTCTAAAATAGCCCCAAAATTGTTTTATAAAGACAGATTAATCCCATGGCCTGAAAAGTACCTAAAAATTGACCCGCAAACTTCAGCGCTGACTCACCAACACTGGCGTTGACTCGTGGACCATCAAATTGACTCTGAAATACCCCGAAAAAATACTTAAATTTTTTTTTCAAAATTGGATAAAAATTTCTAGGTTCGGCCCTGTTTTGCTAGGTAGGGCGGCAGTGACGTCACGGCGTCACTGGCGGGAGAGCGGGTACCACCCCCTGTTGATTAATAATCGTACTAATTGATTAGTCCATGTCATAAATTCCCCCAAATTCAGGAAAAATTCCCCAAAACCCCCAAAATACCCCCTAAAAATAAAAATTGGCTTATAAGAAGTAATTTTATATTCTGATAAGCATGTCTCACCATTCTAATCGTTCTTTAGCCCAAGCATGGTTATTTTTACATGTTTTAACCATTTCTATGGGGTTTCACCATAGTAATCATGACTGTGGGGGGGTCCATTTTCCCCCGGCTTCATGAAAAAATGTGTAAAAATGATCTTGACAAAATAAATGACCGTAGGGTTGTGGTTTTTTTTCAAATGAATTTGCAAATATGTTACACAATATTTTAGCTATAAATTGTTATTGTTTTAGCCATAAAACATTATCATATAGGCCTACCTCTCTTTCTCTCTTTTTTAATTCTCAGAAGCTTATGAACTGATTTTTGCCAAATTAGATCAACATCTCTTTTTTCAGTTTTTTCTTTATGGAATCCAGAATACCATAGGTAGCATCGAATTTTAAAAATAGAAAGAAGTTATTTCTATCAATTATATGTGCTTATTCGACAAAAATATGGAATAGATAGCTGAGAACTGAGTTAGGGGTCGGGTCCGTTTTGCCCCGGTCTCCCCTATGACCTTATAAGATGGACTTTTCTATTTTATATGTGTTGAAATAGAGATATATGCCTAATTATAGAAACTATGAAAATAACATTAGTATCATAACGTCTCAATACATCCATTAACGTTTTTCAGCCATTTCTCATGAGACACAGCCTTAGGGCAACCTGCCATCAGGGTCGACGTGTAGCTCCGCCTTCATTGTTTGGTTCGAGAATTGGGTTAATTAGGGTATATATATGGTCACTGAAAATCATTTTCTAGACCCTTCCTAATAAGTTTATGAGTGTTGATAATAATTAAACTGGGGAAAAGTGATGGTAGATGGTTATAGTTCAAATAGATCTAGGTGTGATATAGCCTATTCAGGCCCATTCAAAGTAGCCCACATACAAACAACCATCGCATAAACGAGTTATCATTTTCATTGTAGTTAATCAATAGGCTAGCTGCTGGACTAAAAGTATTTGATTAAAATATTGAAAGTTGCAGGGTAACGACTAAATTCATTTTCAGGATGGCGGCCATCCTGGATTCACTGCCGAGCAGTCATTTCAGGATGTTCTCTGAGGTCACCAGGTCCTCGTATGGGCTCGCACTGCCATCACTTGGGTCACCAGGCTCATGACTACATCCATAATGGTGGTAGAGAGTGGGGGAGTGAGCGAATAGGGGAGTGAGAGGGTGGGGGATTGATAGGATAGGGGAGTGGGGGAGTGAGAGGGAAGGGGAGTGGGGGATTGATAGGGTAGGGGAGTCGGGGATTGAGAGGGTGGGGGAGTGGGGGATTAATAGGGTAGGAGAGTGGAGGAGTGAGGGAATAGGGGAGTGAGAGGGTGGGGGAGTGAGAGCATAGAGGAGTGGGGGATTGAGAGGATAGGGGAGTGAGAGGGTGGGGGAGTGAGAGTATAGGGGAGTGGGGGATTGAGAGGGTAGAGGAGTAGGGGAGTGAGAGTGTAGGGGAGTGAGGGAGTGAGAGGGTACGGGAGGGGGAAAGAGAGGGTCAAGGACACTAAAAAATCCATCGTTAAGGCCACTCAAAGTTGATCATCACTGCTGGGTTAATCAGTTCTTGGGGAAATATTTGATCTATTTTGCAAGCTTAATGAAGAAAACAATAAAATTAATGAATATTGACACATTTGGTATCATATTAAAGCTTATACCGTCAGGAATCCAATGGGCTAGCGATAACATTCATTGTTATAATGTTTGCAGATGAATTAATTCTTGAGTGCTAGTATATGTGTACAGTGAGCATAGGCCCCTAATTGGTTAGCTATGATTACGTAATCGAGGCAGTCCATGGAGCCTCCCAGCCACCACATGTGGTTGGGTGTAGAGTTACCTCTATCCTGAGCCAGGAGCCTTCAGAGGCTGATATTGGACAGACTGTACCTAGGCCTATTCTTTAGAAAAGTGACACATTTTCATAAAAGTGACATATATAATAAAATGAAATACAGAACAACGATATGTATCTCACCATTAAAAATGTGAATATGTCATCTTATTTTCTGGGTGTTCAAAGTATAGCCCCGCTGTTCAAAGTAGCCCCAGTTGACGGTAGGCCTACCTCCCATATGCCTGCCTCACTCACCTTGCAGACCCAATCACCCTTCCCCACAGGTGCACAGGTTCACTGGGCCTCCAAATCTAGATTCCATCTCTCATGTTCTAGGTCTACATCATAGAAGAAAAATAATTGATCATTTAATAATTCTCAAATTGATATCAATCAGGCCGTACAGACGTACCATATATTAGTTCAGATTTTCCATGTAATCTCTGTATTGGAACATCAATAAATCTTCTCATTTATTTGGATTTAATCTATCAAACCTACCTGTGATGAAAATAATGAAAATAAGTATAGGTCTACTTCAAATCCAATTTCCCCTATAAAAGGATGAATAAAGAGCCGTAGGCCTCATACTCGGTTCGGTGCTCGGTGGGTGAACATGTCAACAACGCTGTCGGTAGCTGCACTTTCCCTTGGCCAGGGGGAAGTCTGCAGTGATTGCCGGGACAAGTTGGCACTTCCTCGCGGAAGTAGTGTTCATGGCCACCACTGGAGCGCTGGGCCGGTTATCTGGGGCCCTGGAGGGCTTTGTATTGGAGGAACAACTGACGTCGGGCCTTGCACAGCCCACACAACCATCAGACCTTAGTCAAGTCTACTTTTCAAGTGCCGGCCGGCCATGAGAGGTAACTGACGTCCGCTTTTTTGGTCATAGTGTCACCATAAGTCCCAAGGGCAGGTGGCATACTGGTTGGCCTACATTTTGTACCCCTTGGGGTGCCCACCCTTCGGGTGGACCCTTGGACGTCAGGACTTCAATATCCTCCAGCACTGACCACTAGACGCCAGCCATCCTCCAGTGAAGACCAGGGAAGGACGACAGGATGGCAGACTGCGCTCAACAAGGCTGGCTTTGCCAGCCTAGGATGTGATGACTCTTCAAAGGACGTATCGACCTCTCACCTGACTCCTCGCCCAGCCTTTTCCCTTTCCTTACCACAGCCTTTCGACAAGCAGCCAGCATGGGGCTGTGTCTCACGACCTTGGGACAATGTTTTTGTCTCTGACCGGGTGCCGTCTCTGACCGGGTGCCGTCTCTGACCAGGTGCCGTCTCTGACCAGGTGTCAGAAAAAGGTGTTTTAAAAAGAATTATACTCATATATGTAAGGATTTGGAAAAACTTTATGGCGGTTGTTATATAATCATAGTTATAATTATAATTAGCCTCCTGCTGTTAGTATTTTGACCTTATCAAGCCAAGCCGGTCAGAGACGGCACCCGGTCAGAGACGGCACCTGGTCAGAGACGGCACCAGGTCAGAGACAAAAACATTGTCCCAAGGTCGTGAGACACAGCCATACGTTCACCTTCAACCCTCACCAGATCAATCTCTCTCATCAAGGGTAAATGACCCAAATGTTCCAAATTTAGGTAATCTGGTGTCATTAAAAAACTTTTTTTATGTGTTAATACAAAAAAATAATCTTAAATTAAAAAAATGGAGAAATTTTTTCATACCAATCACATCCCCTTCTAGGCTAAGCAGGGGCCTAAAAGTCTGGTTAAATTTTTGGGTTATATCGTCATAGTTTTGGTTATATCGCTTATATCATTGTGTTATATCGCTCACCCATTGAAATACAGTATATTTTACCATTTGGCTACATCCGCGCACCTGTTTTCACACCTAAAGTGTGAAAACGGGGTGCTTTACCCCACATGCCCTCACACCTCTATGGTGAGAGGTAGCATACCCAAAATAACACATATTGTAAACAACATACAAAGCCACCCTGTAGGACTTTTCTCTTTATTTCATTGTCATTTATTTTATTTTATTTTATTCTCTGAAAAGTGAGCGATATAACAACATGCCTGGGCGATATTAGCTCTATGGGATTTAGTATAGAGACTGCTGATTTAGCAAGTATTGAAAATACCAAATATTAGGTTATTTTGTTCATCTCTGGCTCCTGATATACATGTATAGCACAGGTAAATGAAATACATTGAAAGGATACTTAATATAAAGTCGCTAACTAAAAAATAATATTATTTTTTTTTTGAAAAAATGTGCCTTTTAGGGCGGGGGGGTGCGCGATATTACCACATGCGCGATATTACCCACATTTACCCAACCCATACCCCATCCCTCGCACACCGCTCACCAATAGGCGTGGCCATAGTGGGTCTTGAATGCCTGTCACCCATGGCGGTGGCTTTAAAAGTCTTCAGTCAGTCAGTCAGTCCGTAGGCCTATATGAAGATGAAACTATCTAAGATTGCCTAGTAGGCCTAATCGACTATCAGGAAATGAATACCAGTTGTTTCAGGACCGTGGCTGTTTCTGCCCCAGTCGTTTCAGCCCCATGCTCGTTTTGGCCCCAGTCATTTCAGCCCCACGGCCGTTTCAGACCCATGGTCGTTTCAGACCCATGGCCAGGTCATTTCAGACCCCAAAAAATTCCAAAAAGATTCAATACTATAGATTCCACAGTGACAGTACCATTACTCACAAGGTTATTATTATTATTTTTTTCTATTTAGTCATCATACCGTACAACATGGTCTTCCTGACTAATTTTCTGGCTCACCTGTATATGTATGCTTAGTTAATGTTACATGTTTCAATAAGTCAAATCAGAAAATTCCAATTCTTTCACTGAGTGATCACCTGAGGTCTTTTTAACCTGTCTTTGGTTTCAAATATGGGGGGCTGTGCCCCCCAACCCCCTAGCTTTTTTTTCTCTTCTTTCTTTCCTTTGCGGCTGGTTTTTCTTAAAAATCAGGGGCTGTGCCCCCGAACCCCCCTTTCTTTCTTTATTTTTTCTGGTTAGACTGTCTTTAATAACTCTATGTGAAAGGTTAGAACCAAACTTATTGTATTCTTCAAGATCTATCATAACTACAATAAAAACAATTGTCTGCTTCCGAGATGCACTAGGCCTACTTCTGAAATATCTACTTTTTCATTTCCAAAATGTCTGCTACCAAAATATACTGCTTCTGAAATGTCTGCACCCGATCGGTCCTTGCCTTCGAAGGTAGTAGTCACTTGTTGTTCCTGGGTCTGAAATGACTGTGCCATGGGTCTGAAACAACCATGGGCTGAAACAACCATGGGGCTGAAACAACTGGGTCTGAAACGACCATGGGGCTGAAACAACTGGGGCTGAAACAGCCACGGTCCTGAAACAACTGGTTACCTAAATCCTTCGCTAATTGAGACTAGAAATAAAGTTCATACAATCTAGAGTGTCACTAAGAAAATATCAGGTGGAAATGATACCAAAAAAAAGCTTTAAAAAAACCATAGGCCTAATAGGCTTCCCTGAAAAGGTACTTTCAATTTGTTGCATCTTGGGTGCTGGATCTCTTTGATGCATTCTCCTAAACTGTAGGAGTCCCTACATTCTCCTAAAGTTAGGCCTATTGTTGAGTGAAAATTCATTGATGGGTTATGGAAGAGAGAGTGTAGCAGCTGTGTGGGCCAGAGAGGAATAACCTCCTTGGTCTTTGGGTAGGCTAATGCCGCTATTACCCCGGGCTATTACTAGTATTAGCGGGGCTATGGACGCTGCCCTGGGGGCCGAACCATAAAAAATATCACGTTTGGGACGTGAGAGTTTAGCAACCCATAAAAAAGTCACGTTTCAAACATGGCCATCACGTTTTGTCCACGTTTGTCCACGTTTTGTCCACGTTTGGTACGTAGACCTACAATCTCCAAGTAGCAAATATCAGCAACCTAATTGAAAAAATATATTAGTGTAATACTTTTATTGAAATTGTGAACAATACTTTCTCCCAGCTTTGTTAACATATTCTAATACATTTTAGAGGAGCTACAGTGGAAAATAAGCAATAAATACCAAATCCTACATTCAGACGTGAATAGAATACGAGCCTCACGTCCCAAACGTGGAGGTGTAAGCATTGGTCACGTCCAGACGTGAAATCACGTCCCAAACTTGAGATTTTTTATGGTTCGGCCCCCTGGCCAAGCTAAGGTCTAGCTGTGCAACACTCAGTGTTCGCTGATCTTTGACAACATTGCAAAGCGCCACCAACGAACCAGCCGGGAACCAGCAAACCTCAAAGACTCGAGTCTCAGACTAAACATTACCCTGCCAATGTAGGCTAGTGGCTGCAGATGGGTCAAAAGCGACCTGGCGACCTGGGCCGTTTTGGAGGCGACTTTCGACCTTTTGCAATAATAAAAGTGACCTGGCGACTTTTAGAGAAATTTGACAGTACTTTAGGGGGTCCAAAAAAGCGACTTTGTGACCTGGGCCCCTTAATTTCGGCGACTTTCCGACCTCAGGGGGGGACCCCTCTGCACCCCCAGGCTAGGCGTGTACGCGTCCTACTAGCCTGACCAGAAAGCCATAGTCTGTCCGTGCCAGACCATAACAGTAGCCGGGCTGTGTCTAGTCAGGACGGTGAGGACCCCATCAGATCACGGTCCGCAGCGACGAGTTCAGATTAGATGAACTAGAAAGCCAGGACCCTAACCCCCGTCCTGGCTTTCTGGCCTAACCACGGCCCTGCCGCGCCATCGCCGGCTGCCAAGTGGCACAGCTGCCGTGGGAACGTACAGTGAGACTCGGTCTGCCCCGTCTCTCACGATGGTCATGGCGAGTTTGGCCCTGAATACACATGCGTTTTTTTTAACCCCCCCCCCCCCCTCTCCTTTAGTCTCATACAGCCCTGCAACGGAACGATACCTACGTAGGGGAGAGTGGGTTACAGTGAGACAGAAAAGTTTATTTTCCCCATAGGGCCTGAGCTCTGAATTAAACAAATGTTTTGATGTCAACATTCAAAAGTGTATCATTTGCACTCTTTTTGGAGTTAGCGACATATTTGCTGTGATGAGTGGGGTTTGACCTATGGTCAAAACAAAATATTGTCTCACTGTGCCCCACTATGCAAAATCAGGGGGCACAGTGAGACGCTAGGTGGGGCACAGTGAGACAGTGTTATGGTACACACTGATAGATCATGTAATTAGGTGAATATATAAAACATCTAACTTAAACCATATTTTAAAACTTTAAACCTAAAGAATAACACTTTTTGATAGCTATTCACTCCAAAATTTCCTCAGGTTGCAGTCTCTCGAAATGTCCACGCTATATTATCTGTCTCACTGTGCCCCGTGACCCAGCCAATCTACTGTCAACTATGCTATTCCTATGGTTTGTCTCACTGTGCCCCATCATGCCATCTAATCAACAATTTGATGTCACAAATTTATGGGTCCATATAAAATGTATCCAAAATTATAATTTTGTAAAGTACATTCATGTTCTTCAAAATTTAGGGAAAATTCACCAAAATTCCTTTTGGTTGCCATGACGACCAGCTTCGTCGTAATTTTCTGAAATTTACTTTTTCAAAAAATTTGGCCTAAATCATGGAAAACCTACTTGTAGTGATCAAATATTTCCTGTTTTTTTTTTAAATATGTTATTTGTAACTTATATTATCTACAATAAATTATTTTTGGCTATAACCCTAAATCCAGAGGCCCCAGGCCCTCTGTCTCACTGTGCCCTGTGTCTCACTGTAACCCACTCTCCCCTACTACGGGCAAAGCTACAGGCTACCCCCCCCCCCCCCCTCGAGAGCGTGTGGAACGTTTTGCGCTCCCCCCCCCCCCCCTCGTTGAAGACTGCGAACATTTTTCGCCCACCCCCCTTTGAACTATAGGCCTAGTAACGCGTGGCCTTTTTTGCTAAAAAGGGGCTAAATTTTTTACGTCCCCCCCCCCCCCCATCAAGAGGGGTCATGAAATTTTTACGCTCCCCCCCCCCCCTCAGGATGGGTCGAAAATGTTTAGCCTACGCCCAACCCCCCCCCCCCCCCCCCCTGTAACTAATAAATGAACGCTCCCTGGCCTTAGTGAGTGATCATCTTTTAACAACATGGGGGGGGGGGGGGGGGGCGGGTAATATCGCGCACCTTGTGACGATATTACCCAAATGTTCCTCACCTCGATCTCTTGTCCACTGTCATTAAGAACGTTTTTTGGGTAAATCCGCTCACCTGTTTTCACACCCAAAAGTGTGAAAACAGGGTGGTTCACCCCAAATGCTCTCACACCTGTACGCCTATGGTGAGTAGCAGCACCCCCAAATTTACACCAGTGTTAGATAACATACAAATCTACCCTTTAACACTATTTGACTCATTTAATTTACTGTTTGATATATTATTTTTTATTTTATAAACATATGGGCGATATAACAACATGCCTGAGCGATACTGGCCCTATCACTGCGACCTGAGAAACCCATGATTTTCCCAGCCTGCCTATGGGGTATAGAAAATGGTAATATAGAAAGATTAAAGGGGCACTGAACCCACGACCTCATTTGCATACAAAACTCGGCAGGGCTAGGTCCTCAACTCAGTGCGCCTTTAAGAAATTATGATTTTTAAACGTTTTTGTTCATAGGCCTATCTAGTTCATTGCATAGGGCCTACATATATGGACCAGAAACACGAAATAGGGGAAGGTTGCCAAAATTGGACCGGCTCGTAAATTGGGCCATCCCTGTTTCCCTTAGTTACACTAAATGGAACAAAATTTCAGTTGTGTAACATTTTGGGTAATTCCAAGTATATTCTCATCAAGTAATTTTTTTTTGTGTTGGGGTCAGTAAAATGGTTCTTTTTAGGGTAAATGATTTTGGGACCTTCTGATCTTATTTTTCTAGTTGTTTACTTAAGCCTTCCCCGTTGCTAAGAAACAGTTTTTGGACCAAAATCCCTTCAGATAGTAAGCAATAATATTTTGTTATTGGGTAAAAATTAAAAAAATTAAAATTCACTGATAGGCTTTGGGAGAGAGAAAGTTGATGATAAATATGACAAGGCGCCTAAATTGGACCACGAGAAGTTTCCATAATTGAACCAGGTCCAATTATGGAAACTGGCAATTTTTGACTGGCGGGAGTAAAAAATTCGACCCCGAAAAAATTTCTCCCGAGAATATCTTGCCATCTGGAGTTAAAATTTGAGCACTCCCTTAGGCCATTTGAGTCACATACAAGCTGTTGCTGTAATTAACAGGACGTATCTATGAATCTAGGGAGGAAAATAACAAAAAAATTATATCAATTTTTTTTTTTAACGGTACTTATTGGCACAGTGATGTTCTAATATTTTCCTCTTTTTCACTATCAAGTGGCTCCAAATGTGGTTCAAAATTTGATGGCGTTCATAAATGACACCTTAAACAAAAGCTGACTTCATTTCAGATCTTTTAAAAATGTCCGTCAATATGGGAGTCAGATTAGATTTTGCGCTAGTTGCCATGGAAAAAGCATAGTCTGAATATGATCAATTTTTCAAGTGCCCCACCGACCTGTGACCTTGACTTTGACCTCAAGGCGTGACCCCTTGGTTCCCATGGATACCAAAAACTTTTTAAAACTTTTTTTAAACCAAGCATTGCCCATCTTCTGGTATGCCTATTATTACTCCCAGTCTCCTAGCACTGATTATATCCACTAGAATTCCGTTTTTAGTAGGGACTATTTTGCTGTCCTAGGTTTTCTGGGCGGATCAGTACCGTGACACCTTAAATGTCCCAAATTCCTTTTTTCACAGAGGTACTACCTGTAATATGTAGGTTATTGGAAAGATAATTATAACGAGGAACTACACATCTGAACATATACCTGAAAGAAAATGATTTAGACCCTAAGAATATGTGAGACAACTAACTGAATTAAGCATTGGTCCAATTTTGGATACCCGGTGGTCCGATTTAGGCACCCGGTATCCAAAATTGGACCAGTTGCATTCTTTTTTCATTGGCTTGTGGCAGCTAGAATAATTAAAATCTCAAACTTTTTTTTTTACAATTAGAAGGCCTTTGACTAGGCTTACCCCTCATACAGTTTTCATATTCAAATTACTAGAAATAAAGGCTACACAGCTAAGTGTTCTTAGGGGGTCCAATTTTGGCAACCTTCCCCTACATTAAAATGACATGACATAAAATGTGGCTCACTACTGGGGAAAAAAATCTGAAAAATCGGCCTTTTAGGGGGGGTGCGCGATATTACCACATGCACGATATTACCCACATTTACCCTACGGTCGAAAATCGGCTCGTGTAGTGCCGTGCCTTTGAAGCATAGTAACGCGCGGGCTTTTTGGCCCAAAACAGGTTACATTTTTTTGCCCCTCCCAGTCAAGAGGTCCAAATTTTTTTGCCCCCCCCCCACAACCGCCCCCCCCTGTAACTAGGGTAAAATGGGGCAATATTGCGCATCTCCTAGATATTGGTTGGAATCATACATGATAACAGAAAACGATTTGGAAACTATTTTTTCAATTTTTGCAGATACCTTAAGTCTGATAAAGGTAAAAAAGGTACCGGGTACATCTGATACAGTCACGTCACCCCCAGGGGGGGCACTTGGTATATTTTGTTTACACATGTGTGCGGCTGGGAAGGCTACTTTTTCTACAAAATCGCCCCAACAAGGGTGCACTTTTCATGGGAAAATCGCCCTAACAAGGGTGCACTTTCTTGAAAATTGCCCTAACAAGGGTCTATTTTTCACAAAAATGTCCTGGTTTTCACCAATATTTGCCAGTTTTCACCAAAAATATCACAGTTTTCTACTAAATCCGCTGCAAAAGGGTAATTTTTTCAGCAGATTTACACAAACATGATCTATGTTATCGCTTTTTTTCCCCAAACCTAGGCCCTTTAGTTGGAGCATACAAGCTGTGAGTCAGAGTGATGTTAGACTTCTTTATTATCAGTTGAGTTACCAGTAGATCTACATCAATACATGTTGGGACACTGTCTGCCATGTGCGCTCAAGTCCACCATCTTGGATTCTGGTGTCGCACCTCCGATGCGCCCCCCAACATCTCCCTTTTATTAAAAGATTTTTTTTTTTTATATATATATTTTTTTTTTAAAGAATTAAACATCCCTGCAGACATGTATAGTCCCAATCATAAGAAACACAATAGTGACGACCTCCATAGTCATATTATCCCATGATAGCAGTACTTTGCTGGAAAGAAACTGGGAACAATGAGGCATAAAATAATGTCACAGGGTTTAACATAGCAGGTAGACCGGGAATGAAGTCCCAAAGTTGGTTTTATGTGAGGTCGTAGTCATCATATTTTGTCGGTCGATGTATGTCTCTCGTCCTTGTACGACGAGCAGGTGAAGGGCTTGGTGCGAGGGCCAGTTTATTGCTCATTACTGGGCCACTACCAGCACCAGGCCGCGATGCACCAACACTTGGAGTAGACGGTGCGGGACCCATTGGGGACCTCACTGGAGAGCGAGGTGCTGTCACCCCAGGTTGCGACTCAAGCTGGTTGTCTTGTAGGTCTGGCTGACCTGGGGCCCTCACCAGAGGTGGGCCACCAGGTACCAGTACCTGTGGCGCTTGTACGCATCCAAGGTCCTTTTGTGGGGGAGCAGCTGGTCGCACATGAACCTGGTTACGGCTAGCTGTCCCACGGTCGGTCTGAAGGGTGTATGATCTAGGTCCTTTGCAGTCCACTACCTGCCCATAAGCCCATGGCTGACCACGCTTGTTCGGAGGGGGCTTTAAGTAGGCATAGTCCCCGATTGAGAGTGGGGAATGGTGGACCACATTCCTGTCATACAATGTCTTGCTGGTCACTCTCCGAGCCTCAATCTCCTCCTGAACCACACAAGTGTCCACCACCTGAGGGTCCAACAGTCTGTCTGAGGTCGGCAGAGGGGTGCGTGTTCGGCGACACAACATGCGCTGCGCAGGTAAGTATGTGTAGCCAGATTGAGGGGTGTTCCGATGAAGGAGTAGGGCCAGGCTGATGTTTGTGGATTTCTTTAGTAGGCCTTTGGCTACCTTCACAGCCGCCTCTGCTCGGCCATTTCCCTTGGGATAATAAGGAGATGACGTTGTGTGGTTGAAGTTATACCTGATCGCCAAATCTGCATAGTCCTTACCTATAAATTGAGGGCCATTGTCTGTGTGTATTCTCGCTGGGGCGCCCTCGGTCTTGGCTACTACTGTGGAGGCCAGAGTGTCCCCCAGCTCATCTACCTCAATCCAGTCGGAGAAGTGGCACACGGTTACTAGGTAGTCCTTCCCCTCAAAGGCACACAAGTCCTGGCTGAGTAGCTCCCAAGCCCTGGTTGGTATCGGTAGTGACATCATCGGCTCCTTTTGTGAGGCCGAGCCATACAATGCACAGGTCCCACAAGCCTCACACATGTCCTTGATTGCCGCTCTCATTCCAGGCCAGAACAATACCTGCTTTGCCATTCTGTAGTTCGACTCAGCCCCAAGGTGATTTGCATGGATCTTGCCTAACATTTTGGCCCGGAGCTGTTGAGGCACCAACACAGTCTCCCCCTTATATATAGCCTCATTCAGTACAGACAGTTCATCCCTGTATCCCCAAAATGGCCTAAGATCCTTGGGCAACAGGGTACGATCGTCGGGCCATCCATCAATGATTGTGTCCCGAAGAGCACTGAGGGTCTCATCAGCATTGGTGAGTAGGACTATCTCCTTCTCGGTCTCTCCAGTCAGCCTGGGGCTCCGGCAGATAGATTCACATTCCAGCCTGAACACCTCAAACCCAGTTACAGGCGTGTTGACTGGGGTGTGCAGGGCCGCTCTAGAGAGCGTGTCCGCAATGAGCAGGGTAGTGCCTTTCTTGTACTCAAGTGCGAAGCGATAGCGCTGCAGGGTCATTAGCATCCGCTGCAATCTGGCAGGCGCCTTGTGTAGTGGTTTTGACATAATCGGGACAAGTGGTTTATGATCTGTGTGAACTGTAATGTCAGCTTTCCCGTATAGCCACTGGTCAAACTTGTGTAGTCCCTGGCATATTGCCAGACATTCTTTCTCCATCTGAGAGTAGCGTTGTTCTGTCGCACTGAGGTGACATGAGCTGAATGCTACAGGTTGTAACTCACCCTTGGCATTTGGTTGAAGGAGCGCTGCACCCAGTCCTGACTCACTAGCATCCACCTGTAAGGTGACAGGCTTGTCCAAGCAGTAGTACAGGAGTGTGGGTGCTGATGTGATGAGGGCCTTGGCGCTCTGGAAGGCTTGCTCTTGTGTGTCTGACCATATGAAGCTTGCACCATCCTTCGTTAGCATCCGAAGTGGCTGTAGGGTTGAGCTCAAATTCTCGCAGAACTGTGACAAATATGTGGCCATGCCTATAAACCTGAGCAACCCAGCTTTGTTGGTCGGAGTCGGCATCCCAACAATGGCTGCCACCTTGTCCGGGTCAGGTCGCATACCATTGTCTGTAATAATGTTGCCCATGAACTTGAGTTCCTTGAGAGCAAACTTGAATTTGTCTGGGTTCAGTCTGATATCTTTGGCCACACAGCGCTCCATTAAAGCCACTAGTCTCCTGTCATGGTTGACCTTGGCCACATCATAGCTCTCACCCTCGCCATACACTAGAATATCATCCGCTATGCATATCATGCCCTCAAGCCCTTCAAGGGCATCCAAGAGCCTCTTCTGAAACTCCTCTGGTGCACTCGATATGCCGAAAGGCAGCCGCAGCCATCTGTATCGGCCATAGGATGTGTGCATAGTGGTTTGCAGTGAAGATTCCTCATCAAGAGGTATGTGTAAGAATCCTTCACGGACATCAAGGAGGGAAAAACACTTGGCGTCACCCAACTTGTGCAAGTGCTCCTTCAGTGTGGGGATCTGGAAGAAAGGCCTCATAATCGCCTTATTAACTGTCTGACTTGGGTCGATACACACCCGAAATTTCTTCGGGGTTTCCCTGATGAGGGCATTTGAGCACCATGGGGTGGGTTCATCCACCTTCTCCATGATCCCTAGGGCCACATACCTGTCCAATGCTTCCTTCTCCTTTTCCCTCTTGGCGACTGGTACCCGGTGATTGGGCATCTGAACTGGCATGACGTCTGCCTTCATTTGAAAATGTACAGTGGGGCCAAGGTATCCGAGGCCCTGAAAGCTGCTCTTGTACTCACGTAAGATGGCATCTTTAGTTAGCTTGCCAGCGGGTGGTAGGCGTCTGGAGAGCGGAATCTTGATAGTCTTTGGAGATGGTGGGCATTGCCCCTGATCTGCTGCATCTACCACATCTGGGGAAAGAGACAGGACCTCATCTGCCATGATCGTGATGAGACCTAAACTCTCACTGTCCTCACCAGAAAGCAGTGCAGGCTTGTCACCAATGTCACTGTCTGCTAGCACCTGGAATACTAGATCATAGTATCGATTCCCGCGGTCACACAGGAGGTTTATCTGACCAAGCGGTTTCACAGGTGAGGTCTTTTTGTATGGGAAAAGTTGATATGGTGAGCGTGACATGGTGATGGTGGGAAACAGACTCTTAGCTAGGCGCTCAGGCATTGTGTTGATCCCTGCTGCAGAGTCAATCTGTACTGGGGTTCTGACAAAGCTGTCCCCCTTGTCTGATAAGAGAAGGTGTGCAAAATACTTACGACCCTTCCTTGCACCGGCCTGAAATGCGTCCACATCACCAAGTGAGTAACACTGTTCGTCGTACTGATCATGAGGGTAAGCACTCTCAGGTGCGCAAGCCTGGTCGCCATCAGCTTGAACTGCATGGACACTGTGTTGCCGGGCTCGATCATCGGTCGGAGGTTTGTTCGGAGTTCCATGATAACCTCCCCTCCCTCGGCGGTTCCTACGTGACTGGCCAGCACCACGGCCCTGGGACTGTGGACGGCGGTTATCCCCCTGTGTCTCGAGACAGACGCGGGAGAAGTGATCATTACCGCCACACTTGTCGCAAGTCTTTCCTTTGGCAGGACAGTTCGACCAGGGATGTGGGCCACGTTTGTCACCACACCAGTGGCATGTGCCGCTCTCACGCCTCAACTGCATGTCCTTGTGGGCCTTTCCCTGGGCCGCCCAGTTGACCGTCTCGTCCGTTCTGCCACTCGCCTCGCCAATGAGCTGATTCGCTCTTTTAGCCGCCTCAAGTGTCTTGGCCTCCGCCACCACGTCACTCAGGGTCTTCTTTGTGTCGTCGGCTTTGACATGGCATTTTAGTAGATCGGCCCGTATGTCACTGTTCCGGAGTCCGAAGATAAATTTGTCGCGACTCATCTCATCCGTCAAGGCATCATAGCCACAAAGGCTGCAGTCACGTCGTACATGGGTCTCCCAGTCTTGTATAGACTCGTGAGCACCTTGTGTGGCCAACCAGAAGGTGAATCTGTCCGTCAATAGCGAGGAAGTGGCCGTGCCGGTGTAATGTATTCTGAGCCGTTCCATCCAGACCCATGGCTTTGCCTTGTCTGCAACCGGAATCTGGGGCTCTATGCTGTACCGGATGACCTGTAGTGCCTCATCCGGCATGGACGATCGGAGCGCCGCGATCTCCATCAGCGGCTTGGCATAATACTCGACTCTATGAGTCACCGGGTCCTTGGCCAAATCTCTGTATTCGGCCTCTGTACAATAGTCATGAAACCTCATCTCATAATTTTTAAAGTTCTCTGAGATGTTCCCGACAGGCTAAGTTCTGGTTTTCTAGGCCTAGACATAGTGTAGATGAAGGTGGGTTCTGATCTGAGTTGGAACAATTAGGGCTACTAGTGTGCTAATTACTATTAGGCCTACACTATAATTTCCACTTCCAGACAGTCTGAATGAAAATTGAAGGTGATACCCACTTGTGACTTGCTGTTGACTCTGGCTCTTGACAGCTCCTGTGTTTGAAACTGACCCCACTTCTGACACCAAGTTGGAGCATACAAGCTGTGAGTCAGAGTGATGTTAGACTTCTTTATTATCAGTTGAGTTACCAGTAGATCTACATCAATACATGTTGGGACACTGTCTGCCATGTGCACTCAAGTCCGCCATCTTGGATTCTGGTGTCGCACCTCCGATGCGCCCCCCAACACTTTTGGCCGAAAATGCCCTAACAAGGGTAACTTTTTGGCTATTTTATCGCCTTTTTTACCAAAACCTAGGCACTTTTGACCGAAAATGCCCTAACAAGGGTAACTTTTTGGCATCAAAATCGCCCTAACAAGGGTAAGGGTTGTCAGAGGTCCAGCCGCACACCCCTGTCAAAAATCAAGTGCCCCCCCGGGACGTCACCTTAGTCCGGGCAAAGATAGTCCAGGTACTACACCATCCGGGTGGGGCAGCCTCTGCACGGATCTAATTACACTATAACAGTATACAGTAATCCGGGTACCGTAAAACCTCGCGTATAAGCCGCGGCTAGTACGCGAGTCAGATCGGCGGTGCGGCTTATAGGATCGGCCCAGGGTCAGGGTGCGGCTTATACGCGAGTTTATAAACGATACTTTGGTCCTCTATAATATTGTTATAGTTTTAAGTAAAGGAACAAAGCCAACACAGTTCGGATCAAGTGTTACAGGTTGCGAATCAATAGGTTTATTCAGTAACCTAGACAGGCAAAGCTCTAGCAGTGCGAACTCCCTATAGAGTTCGGAACGGGTCAGTAGGCTTATGCAGCCGATGTGATCGCGGGGCCTCTATCCAAGCGTGGATCAAGAGTAACTGACGAGTCCTATCGGATGCTGGGTATATATAGGCAGCCAGCCTGCGCGCGCACACGCAGACCGGAAGCCTATAGCGACCTCTGTCCATACCCCAAGCCCGAAGCAGATGCTGCCACCTGCCGTCGGGCTGAAGGGTTCGGACAGAGTTCGCCACACAGCATCCAACAGAACCCGTCATATAAACCCCGCATAACCCTAGCCCCTACACTACTATGGTACAGTACTAAAAGTCACCATAATCAGATCTGTGGTGCGGCTTATAGGATCGGCCCAAACTCGGGGTGCGGCTTATACGCGAGTTAGGCTTATACGCGAGGTGTTACGGTATTTCATGATCCGGTCACCGGTTGGTGCCTCTAGTGCACAAAGGGTGTCATTACCATTAAAACGTGTTCCACTAGACCGGGAGGATAGGGAGATGGGGGGGGGGGGTTAATGCCACTCCAATGTTATCTAGACGGTCACCCCTAACACCCTCCCTTTACACCCACCTTCTCTTCTCCTGTGACAGACATAATATGCACCCTGGGTTACAATGCATAGCCTTTAGTATTATCATGAATAGGTTGGTTAGCTTTGTATTAGCTACCGTAAAACCTCGCGTAGAAGCCGCGGCTAGTACGCGAGTCAGATCGCCAGTGTGGCTTATAGGATAGGCCCAAACTCGGGGTGCGGCTTATACGCGAGTTTTTCTAAAGTATGATTTATAAAACTACCTTGATATTCACTCCAGGCGCTACGGGGACTGCTGGGGTGGAGAGGGGGGGTAACAAAGGTGAGTGGGTACTGCCAATGCCTGAGTCCTCTTTAAACAATGCAGGTCACCGCTAATCCCTGCCGGCATTCAAGTAGTAACAATAGGAGGGGGGGTGACCGCCACATGTATTGTTATAACACTTCGAAGTGTAGCAATCACCCCCCCCCCCACAGACACCTAGTCTGTTAGTGTTACACCTATCATCCTATGGGTTTGATAAAGCTGACAAAACTCGACACTGGAGGGGGACACATGGAGGCCCTACAGGCCACCAGGAGGCCTCACGGGCCACCAGGAGGACCCTGGTACTAAGGGTGGTTTATAGCCTCAGTCCAAAGTTAGGGGTGCGGCTAATACGCGAGTTTTTCTCAGGTATCACTCAGAGGGCCTCTGCTGCTTATAGGATCGGCCCAAAGTCGGGGTGCGGCTTATACGCGAGTTAGGCTTATACGCGAGGTTTTACGGTACCAATGTTTTGATGTGCACATTTTAATTCCACCGTGTTTAGATTGTCATTAGTGTTACAAATAAATGTATACACCAACAGATGGGTGATAGCATGTCCCTCCATCTCCCCTTACCTCTGTCTTAGATGTTACCTCCATGCCCCCCATCCCCCGCCGCCCATCTACCTTGTGACGGAGGAGGGGTGATGGTGCAGTACTCAGTAACAGTGGGCCAGTCTAATCTCGGGATGGAACGCTTATGACTGCCTAAACTTCCTGCTATAGCAAGAAATTAGGGGCAAAGGGTAACCTCAGGGGGGTTATATCACGCACTTAGCACTTTAATACTCCATCAAAGGCAGACATTTTTTACATTTTCTCTATGCCTTCACTATGACATCATAGAGACAAAAATGCGTGATTAAACCCAGGTGCGCGATATTGGCCCATTTTACCCTAATAAATGAACACTCATTTTTTAAGATAGGAAGTCCCAGGTATTTGGTCCTGAGGACTTGAATTCCAAGTCCTCAGGACTTGAGGCCAAGTTCTAAGGACTTGGAAATGGGCAGTAGGCCTATACTACAAGTAAGTATGATCGCCATGGAAATACCCCTGGCAAGGCCTAAGGACTTGCAACCAGGGACATAGAAATGGGGACTAGGCTAAAATTTGGCCTAAGTAGAAAATAAGTACTGGGTAGATGTCCTAAGGACTTGCAGCCAAGTCCCGGGGACTTGCAGCCAAGTCCTGGGGACTTGCGGGATTGCAGCCAAGTCCTGGGAGGTCAAGTACCGTGGAGGGACTAGTATTAGTAAGCTCAGAGCACCTCTAGGCCTATAGTCTATGTAAGCCTATGGGGTAAAGTGGTCTCAGAGTACCGTGGAGAGACTAGTATGCTCAGAGTACCTCTATGTAGGCTTATCTGTGGTAGTCTCAGAGTACCATGGAAGGAGCAATATTTCCAGAGTACCTCTAGGCCTATATCCTATGTAAGCCTATGTGTTGTAGTCTCAGAGTACCATGGAGGGAGCAATATTTTCAGAGTACCTCTTGGCCTATAGCCTATGTAAACCTATGTGGTAGAGTAGTCTCAGAGTACCAGGGAGGGACTTGTCATTAAGTCCCGAGGACTTCTTTAAAAAATATCAAGTCCTAGGGACTTGCGCCCAAGTCCCCAGGACTTGCGTCAAAGTCCCCAGGACTTGCGGCCAAGTACCATGGAAGGACTAGTAAGCTCAGAGTACCTCTAGGCCTATAGTCTATGTAGGCCTATGGGGTAAAGTAGTTTTAGAGTATCGTGGAGGGATTTAGTCTGTTCAGAGTACCTCTAGACCTATAACCTTTGTAGGCTTATGTGGTAGAGTAGTCTCAGAGTACCATGGAGGGACTAGTATGCTCAGAGTACCCCTCTAGGCCTATAGCCTCTGTAGGCCTATATGGTGGAGTCGTCTCAGAGTACCATGGAAGGAGTAGTATGTTCAGAGTACCCTTCTAGGCCTATAGCCTCGGTAGGACTATGTGATGGAGTAGTCTCAGAGTACCATGCAGGGAGTAGTATGCTCAGAGTACCTCTAGGCCTATAGCCATACCCCCAGGGCATAGATCAGTAGTCTACCAATTGTAAGTTAAGGCCATGCCCCCGGGGCATAGATCAGTAGTCTACAGTTAGTACCGTAAAACCTCGCGTATAAGCCTAACTCGCGTATAAGCCGCACCCCGACTTAGGGCCGATTCTATAAGCCGCACAGGGGGTCTGATTGTGGTGACTTTAGTATTCTACCATAGTAGCAAAAACTCGCGTATAAGCCGCACCCTGACCCTGTGGCGATCCTATAAGCCGCACCGCCGATCTGACTCGCGTACTAGCCGCGGCTTATACGCGAGGTTTTACGGTAGTCAAGGCCATGCCCCCAGGGCATAGATCAGTAGTCTACAGTTAGTAGTCAAGGCCATGCCCCCAGGGCATAGATCAGTAGTCTACCATTTGTATAAGTCAAGGCCATGCCCCCGGGGCATAGATCTGCTATGTACCATTTGTATAATTCAAGGCCATGCCCCAAGGACATAGATCAGTGGCATACAGTTAGTACATGTATAAGTCAAGGCCATGCACCCGGGCCATAGATCCGTAGTCTACCATTTGTATAAGGTGTCACGGTACTAATTTGCACAGTGATGTTCTAATATTTTCCTCTTTTTCACCATCAAGTGGCTCCAAATGTGGTTCAAAATTTGATGGCGTGCTTAAATGACGCCTTAGACAAAAGCTGACGTCATTTCTGATCTTTTAAAAAGTCTACCACTTGTATTAAGTTAAGGCCATGACCCCG
The DNA here is from genome assembly GCA_947462335.1 of Harmothoe impar. Taxonomy (NCBI): domain Eukaryota; kingdom Metazoa; phylum Annelida; class Polychaeta; order Phyllodocida; family Polynoidae; genus Harmothoe; species Harmothoe impar. Next base: position 36,750,604 of record OX381708.1, read on the forward strand.
GGGCATAGATCTGCTATGTACAGCTAGTATAAGTAAAGGCCATGCCCCCAGCACATAGATCAGTGGCGTACAGTTAGTATAAGTCAAGGCCATGCCCCCAGGGCATAGATCAGGAGTCTACAGTTAGTATAAGTCAAGGCCATGGCCCCAGGGCATAGATCAGGAGTCTACGATTTGTATAAGTTAAGGCCATGCCCCCAGGGCATAGATCTGCTATGTGCAGTATGTATAATTCAAGGCCATGCCCCCAGGACATAGATCAGGAGTCTACCATTTGTATAAGTTAAGGCCATGCCCTGTAGCATAGATCAGCAGTCTACCATTTGTATAAGTTAAGGCCATGCCCCCATGGCATAGGTCTGCTATGTACCGTTTGCCCAAGGCCATGCCCCCAGCACATAGATCAGTGGCGTACAGTTAGTATAAGTCAAGGCCACGCCCCCGAGGCATAGATCAGGAGTCTACAGTTAGTATAAGTCAAGGCAATGGCCCCAGGACATAGATCAGTAGTCTACCATTTGTATAAATTAAGGCCATGCCCCCGGGACATAGATCAGTAGCCTACAGTTTTTCAAAGTCGGCCCTTTTTAGGAAACTATAAAGGGTTGGGTTGCCTGAAACACACCTTGTTTTGTATTAAGTCAACATGTTCTATTGGATCCCTTTTGTACCTCAAGTACACAAGGCATTGCCCTTCTCTACTTGAGATAAACAAGGCACTCCTTCTCTACCTCAGGTATACTTTGGGTGCCTTCTCTACCTGAGATAGACAAGGGACCCCTTCTCTACCTGAGATACAGAAGGGACACCTCTATCTAAGATGGACAAGGGGCGCCTTCTCTAACTCAGGTACACTTGGGGTGTCTTCTCTACCTGAGATAGACAAGGGGCGCCTTCTCTACCTGAGATACAGAAGGGACCCTTTCTCTACCTGAGATACGGAAGGGACCCTTTCTCTACCTCAGGTACACTTGGGGTGCTTTCTCTACCTGAGATAGACAAGGGACCCCTTCTCTACCTGAGGTACAGAAGGGATACCTTTTCTACCTGAGATAGACAACGGGCGCCTTCTCTACTTCAAGTACACAAGGCCCTGCCCTTCTCTACTTGAGATACACAAGGCACTCCTTCTCTACCTCAGGTACACTTGGGGTGCCTTCTCTACCTGAGATAGACAAGGGGCACCTTCTCTACATCAGGTACACTTGGGGTGTCTTCTCTACCTGAGATAGACAAGGGGCGCCTTCTCTACCTGAGATACAGAAGGGACCCTTTCTCTACCTGAGATACGGAAGGGACCCTTTCTCTACCTCAGGTACACTTGGGGTGCTTTCTCTACCTGAGATAGACAAGGGACCCCTTCTCTACCTGAGGTACAGAAGGGATACCTTTTCTACCTGAGATAGACAACGGGCGCCTTCTCTACTTCAAGTACACAAGGCCCTGCCCTTCTCTACTTGAGATACACAAGGCACTCCTTCTCTACCTCAGGTACACTTGGGGTGCCTTCTCTACCTGAGATAGACAAGGGGCACCTTCTCTACATCAGGTACACTTGGGGTGCCTTCTCTACATGAGATAGACAAGGGACCCCTTCTCTACCTGAGATACAGAAGGGACCCTTTATCTACCTCAGGTACACTTGGGGTGCCTTCTCTACCTGAGATAGACAAGGGGTGCCTTCTCTATCTCAGGTACACTTGGGGTGCATTCTCTACCTGAGATATAGACAAGGGATGCCTTCTCTACTTCAAGTACACAAGGCCCTGCCCTTTTCTACTTGAGATACACAAGGCACTCCTTCTCTATCTCAGGTACACTTGGGGTGTATTCTCTACCTGAGATATAGACAAGGGATGCCTTCTCTACTTCAAGTACACAAGGCCCTGCCCTTTTCTACTTGAGATACACAAGGCACTCCTTCTCTACCTCAGGTACACTTGGGTGCCTTCTCTAGCTACCTGAGACTACCCTACCCTGCCCTACCACATATAGGCCTACAGAGGCTATAGAGGTACTCTGAGCATACTACTCCCTCCATGGTGCTCTGAGACTACCCTATCCTACCACATAGGCCTACAGAGGCTATAGAGGTACTCTGAGAATACTACTCCCTACATAGTACATAGTATGCCCCGGGGGAATGGCCTTTACTTACACAAATGGTAGGCTACTGATCTATGCCCCGGGGGCATAGATCAGTAGTCTAGAGTTTTTATGAATCAAGGCTATGCCCCCAGGGCATTGATCAGTAGTCTACAGTTTTTCCAAGTCATGCCCCCGGGGCATAGATCAGTAGTCCACAGTTTGTTTAAAGACTATGCCCCCGGGGCATCTATAGAATCAAGGCTATGCCCCCAGGGCATTGATCAGTAGTCTACAGTTTTTTCAAGTCATGCCCCCGGGGCATAGATCAGTTGTCCACAGTTCGTATGAGTCAACTCTATACTCAAGGCTATAGATCAGTAGTTTAAAGGCTATGCCCCCGGGGCATCTATAGAATCAAGGCTATGCCCCCAGGCATTGATCAGTAGTCTACAGTTTTTCCAAGTCATGCCCCCGGGGCATAGATCAGTAGTCCACAGTTTGTATGAGTCAGGGCTATACTCAAGGCTATGCCCCGAGGGCATAGATCAGTAGTCTACTGTTCGTTTAAAGGCTATGCCCCCGGGGCATCTATAGATCAGCAGTCTACAGTGAAAGCTATGGCCCCAGGGCATAGATCAGTAGTCGAGAGATTTTATGAATCAAGGCTATGCCCCAAGGGCATTGATCAGGAGTCGACAGTTTTTCCAAGTCAAGGTTATGCCCCCGGGGCATAGATCAGTAGTCTCCAGTTTGTATGAGTCAGGGCTATACTCAAGGCTATGCCCCGAGGGCATAGATCAGTAGTCTACTGTTTGTTTAAAGGCTATGCCCCCGGGTCATTTATAGATAAGCAGTCTACAGTGAAAGCTATGGCCCCAGGGCATAGATCAGTAGTCGAGAGATTTTATGAATCAAGGCTATGCCCCCAGGGCATTGATCAGGAGTCGACAGTTTTCCCAAGTCAAGGTTATGCCCCCCGGCCTTGATCAGTAGTCTACAGTTTCTCTACGCATCTATAGTTCCTACACTGATCTATGCTCTGAGGGCATAGCCTTAACTTATACATACAAACTGTAAGGCTTACATAGACTACTGGTCTATGTCCTGGGGGCATATACCTCGACTTAAACAAACTGTACATAGACTACTGATGAATGCCCCAGGCACATAGCCTTGACTGGCCTACAGAGGCTATAGGCCTAGAGGTACTCTGAGCATACTACTCCCTCCATGGTACTCTGACACTACTCTATCACATAAGCCTACAAAGGTTATAGGTCTAGAGGTACTCTGAGCAGACTACTCCCTCCATGGTACGTACACTAAGACTACTCTACCACATAGGCCTACAAAGGCTATAGGTCTAAAGGTACTCTGAGCATACTTAATCCCTCCATGGTACTCTGAGACTACTCCACCACATAGGCCTACAAAGGCTATAGGTCTAGAGGTACTCTGAGCATACTAAATCCCTCCATAGTACTCTAAGACTACTCCACCACATAGGCCTACAAAGGCTATAGGCCTAGAGGTACTCTGAGCATACTACTCCCTCAATGGTACGTACACTGAGACTACCACATCCCAGTGGGCACAAAATTTAGTTCAACATTGAAACAACGTTGAATCAACATTGAATCAACATTGACAACCGTTTGTCAATGTTTATTCAATGTTCTGTGCCCACTGGGATAGGCCTAGAGAGGACATAGGCCTAGAGGTACTCTGACCATATTATATCCCTCCACGGTACTCTGAGACTACTCCACCACATAGGCCTAATGAGGCTATGGGCCTAGAAGTACTCTGGGCAGACTTTGGTGGAAAATTCAGGACAGTGATGCCCTGGGGGCATGGCCTTGATTCATGAAAATTCTAGACTATTGATCCATGCCCCGGGGGCATAGCCTTGATTCATGTAAACTCTAGACTATTGATCTATACCTGGGGGGCATAGCCTTGACTCATACTAACTGTAGACTACTGATCTATGCCCCGGGGGCATAGCCTTGACTCATGCAAACTGTAGACTACTGATCTATGCCCGGGGCATAACCTTGACTCATACAAACTGTGGACTACTGATCTATAGATGCCCTGGGGGCATAGCTCTGACATGGACAAACTCTAGACTATTGATCCATGCCCTGGGGGCATAGCCTTGACTTATACAAACTGTAGAATACTGATCTAAGCCCCGGGGGCATAGCCTTGACTCATACAAATTGTGGACTACCGATCTATAGATGCCCTGGGGGCATAGCTTTGACATGTACAAACTCTAGACTACTGATTCATGCCCTGGGGGTATGGCCTTGACTCATACAAACTCTAGACTACTGATATATGCCCGAGGCATAGCTTTGACATGTACAAACTGTAGACTTTTGATCTATGCCCCGGGGGCATAGCCTTGATGCATACAAACTGTGGACTACTAATCTATGCCCTGGGGGCATAGCCTTGACACATACAAACTGTGGACTACTGTTCCATGCCCTGGGGGCATAGCCTTGACTCATGCAAACTGTAGACTTCTGATCTATGCCCTAGGGGTGTGGCCTTGCCTCATACAATCTGTGGACTACTGATCTATGCCCTGGGGGCATAGCCTTGACTCATGCAAACTGTAGACTACTGATCCATGCCCTGGGGGTATGGCCTTGACTCATACAAACTGTGGACTACTGATCTATGCCCTGGGGGCATAGCCTTGACTCATGCAAACTGTAGACTACTGATCCATGCCCTGGGGGTATAGCCTTGACTCATACAAACTGTGGACTACTGATCTAAGCCCCGGGGGCATATCCTTGACTGTACAAACTGTAGACTGCTGATCTATGCCCCAGGGGCATAGCCTTGAGTATAGCCTTGATTCATAAAGACTCTAGACAACTGATATATGCCCTGGGGGCAAGAAGCAAGAAGCATATAGGGTCCTTGCTCGAGGTATATAGCCTCTACTTATACAAGCATAGCCTCATATTAATTATGATAATGCATATTGTCATATATGTGACAAGATATGTGAAAAAGGCCCTTAGTGCAGGTTCCCTGCCTCACCTCCCTACACTCATATGGGTACCTCCACAGGCTATGTGTGTGTAGAGTAGTCTCCAAGTACCATATGGTAGTGTAGGGGCTAGGGTTATACGAGGTGTTATATGACGGGTTGATTGACTCAACTTCAAGATGCGGTTAACCAAGTAAGCTTCTTTGTCCGCATTTGACGCTGTTCAGATATGAAAATGTAATTTAACATATCTTTTGATGATGGCGTATCATGTGTGTACGTCTGGCGGTGTGTCCATAGGCAGGATATTAGTGGCGGCGTTATGTGTGGTGCCTACACTCCGGGCCGGCTTAGACAGGCCGTACGAGGTGTTACATGACGGGTTCTGTTGGATGCTGTGTTGCGAGCTCAGTCCGAACCCTTCAGTCCGACGGCAGGTGGCGACACCTGCTTCGGGCTTAGGGTATGGACAGAGGTCGCTATAG